>WNGS01163731.1:52784-68288 GCA_020271785.1 Procambarus virginalis
TTTTTGTGATTTATAATACATCATGATTGTGATTTATAATACATCATATTTTTGTGATTTATAATACATCATGTTTGTGATTTATAATACATCATGTTTGTGATTTATAATACATCATGATTGTGATTTATAATACATCATGTTTGTGATTTATAATACATCATGTTTGTGATTTATAATACATCATGTTTGTGATTTATAATACATCATGTTTGTGATTTATAATACATCATGTTTGTGATTTATAATACATCATATTTTTGTGGTTTATAATACATCATGTTTTGTGGTTTATAATACATCATGTTTGTGATTTATAATACATCATGTTGTCATTTATAATACATCATGTTTGTCATTTATAATACATCATGTTTGTGATTTATAATACATCATGTTTGTGATTTATAATACATCATGTTTGTGATTTATAATACATCATGTTTGTGATTTATAATACATCACGTTTTGTGATTTTGACGTCAAAACGCGATGCCTTATCCGAGAGAGCTGGCGCTGGGAGACGGGTAGGCCAGGCTGATTAGATCACTGATTATATTAGGGTCTATATTATATAGCACAAACACACCAGTGTGAGCACAAACACACCAGTGTGAGCATAAACACACCAGTGTGAGCACAAACACACCAGTGTGAGCACAAACACACCAGTGTGAGCACAAACACACCAGTGTGAGCACAAACACGCCAGTGTGAGCACAAACACGCCAGTGTGAGCACTACACGCCAGTGTGAGCAAACACGCCAGTGTGAGCACAAACACGCCAGTGTGAGCACAAACACGCCAGTGTGAGCACAAACACGCCAGTGTGAGCACAAACACGCCGGTGTGAGCACAAACACGCCGGTGTGAGCACAAACACGCCGGTGTGAGCACAAACACGCCGGTGTGAGCACAAACACGCCGGTGTGAGCACAAACACGCCGGTGTGAGCACAAACACGCCGGTGTGAGCACAAACACGCCGGTGTGAGCACAAACACGCCGGTGTGAGCACAAACACGCCAGTGTGAGCACAAACACTCCGGTGTGAGCACAAACACACCGGTGTGAGCACAAACACACCGGTGTGAGCACAAACACACCGGTGTGAGCACAAACACACCGGTGTGAGCACAAACACACCGGTGTGAGCACAAACACACCGGTGTGAGCACAAACACACCGGTGTGAGCACAAACACACCGGTGTGAGCACAAACACACCGGTGTGAGCACAAACACACCGGTGTGAGCACAAACACACCGGTGTGAGCACAAACACACCGGTGTGAGCACAAACACACCGGTGTGAACACAAACACACCGGTGTGAGCACACACACCAGTGTGAGCACAAACACACCAGTGTGAGCACAAACACACCAGTGTGAGCACAAACACACCAGTGTGAGCACAAACACACCAGTGTGAGCACAAACACACCAGTGTGAGCACAAACACGCAAGAGCGAGCACATCATAAATTATGAGTCATATAAAAGTGTATCACGTTCAGCCACCCAGGAAATCAGATCAACCAAAAGAAACTACGAAATAAAACTTGCCCAAAACATAAAGAAAGATCCAAAATCGTTTTATGCTTATGTAAGAAGTACATAGCCTTCCCGGTTTGGTGCCTTCTTTTGATAATTACTTACTTACTTATGTAGGAAGTAGAATCAAAACAAAGGACTTGGTAGGACCCTTAATAGATGAGACTAACCGAGTTATAATGGACGATAAAAAGACAGCAAACGCTCTAAATGAATATTTTACTTCAATGTTCAAACCAGAAAGATTAGATGACATCCCATCGCCTACACAAATGCTTTGAGGTGAAGTGAATGAATTAAGGAATATAACCATAACATGCGACAGGATGAACATTGACAAACTAAAAGACTCCAAAGCCTCAGGTGTGGATGGAATACAATCCAAAGTCATAAAGCAACTGGCTGAAGAACTATGCCTACCGCTGAAACTACTTTTCACAAAATCTCTAGTCCAAGGGATAATCCTCCTATATTGGACATATGCAAATGTTACCCCTATTTTCAAAAAGGCAGAAAGAGCCTAGCAGTAAACTACCGTCCGATCAGCTTGATATCACACATCTGTAAGCTCGTGGAGAGAATCCTAAGGGAGGGAATCATTCACCATCTTTCAGGGAACAATCTTGTACAATCGATGCAACAACGGGTTTGTTAAAAATAGATACTGCCTTACAAACCTGCTCACGTTTTTCAAAATGATCACCAGCTACTCAGGCAAAAGATTTCCAGTGGATGAACTATGCATGAATTTTGATAAACACCTCCCCTCCCTGTCCAGCTTGTTGCTGCCGTGAGGGGGCTTGGTGGGTGGTTGCCGGAGTATGATGCTCCTTGGGGTGGTCCCCTGTCCTTTTGTAGCCTTGTGCTCCTGCTGCTGTCCTCACAAATTTTGCTGGACGTCTTTTCCTTTTCCTTTTGTTTCGTTTTTCTCTCCCCCTCCCCTTCTCCTTTCTCATTGTCATTTCCTGCTGACCTTGTGCCTGTTTTGATCATTCTTTTGGCCTTCTTTTGTTTTGACGCCCGGGTGTTTGAGGAGGCATACTCTTGCACCCATTGAACTGTAATGCCCAACGAGCGAGGGGAACCTTTTATTGTCAATCCCCCTTTCGTCACTAAACCCGATCTCGACGAACTGACGGTTCTTAAGGTGACTTTGTGGGGTGTATACTCACGACGCACCCCTAGGGGGCCCCGGCATGATCGGCGATAGCTTCTTTTTGGGTGTCTTGCCTCTAATTGTGGCTCCATGGTGGGTGTAGGGTCACATTCGTGAATGAACGTGTTTCTTTTCGTATTTATGTCTATGAATGTTCCTCTTGTTCCCTCTCAGGTTCATGGGGTGGGCGACCAAGCCCCCAAGTCGGACTGTATTGGAAGACTGGGCTCTGTATCCCCCACTGCATTGGGCCCCGACCTTGCTCCTCCTTTGACCTTCCTGACTACTCCACTCGGCTCCCCTCCCTCCTCTGTGGTTGGGTCGAGCCATAAGCCCCTAGTGGTGACCACCTCATCCTCTGGCACGGCTCATTCTCTTGGTGTGACTACTGCGCCTTTTAACCTCCTCTCTCTCTGGGGGTTCTCAACGCCGTCCGTGCCACGGCCGCACTCCCTCGATTCCTTCCCGTACTGATGGGTATCAAGCCTTGTTTGGTTCTGCTTCGTGGGCCAAATACTTTGATCTCCTCCCTCTTGATTCTACACCTAGCGATTTCCCTCCATAGGCATCTTGCTGATTCCGTAGATGACTGTTACCTTCAATCCCACGCATCTCTGTACACGTGTCGTTGCTGCTCCTTCTCAGGATGCAGCCTCCCGCTTGGCTGCCTTATCCTGCCTTGGCGAGACCCCTGTTCAGGTCTCAAAGAACGCTCGGTTGAATGCCAGTGTTGGTTCTATTCTCCTCCCGCCCCATGTTGCAACCGGTGTTCGGAATCTGCAGAACTGCCACGATGATATTCGGCATATCCTCGAAACCCAGAGCCATTCTGTCCTCCATGTAGACACGTTTACTCGTCCCCCTCGTGGTCGCCGTCAGCCCCGTCGGGTTGTGAAGATTACCTTTGATGGTAGGACCCTTCAGCCCTCTGTCATTCTTGCTGGAGCCAGGTGATCTGTCCAGGAGTACATTCCCTCTCCTTGGCTCTGTAATAGGTTATATCTTGAGGTTATCTTGAGATGATTTCGGGGCTTTTAGTGTCCCCGCGGCCCAGTCCTCGACCAGGCCTCCACCCCCAGGAAGCAGCCCGTGACAGCTGACTAACACCCAGGTGCCTATTTTACTGCTAGGTAATAGGGGCACAGAGTGAAAGAAACTCTGCCCATTGTTTCTCGCCGGCGCCTGGGATCGAACCCAGGACCACAGGATCACAAGTCCAGTGTGCTGTCCGCTCGGCCGACTGGCTCCCAGGGTGCTGGGAGCCAGTTTGGGCATGGAGCCCTCTGCTGCGCCAATACTGCCTCTCTCTGTCCTTTGTGTGGAGGCGAAGGTTACTCTAAGTCGGAGTGCTCGGAGTGCACTTCTCCCCAGGTTCGCTGCCTCAATTGCAGTGAGGCCCACTCCCGTGTGTGTATACATTACAAGCTTGAGGTAGCCGTCCTCAACTTGAAGCACCGGGAGCATTTATCTTTTCCTGGGGCTAGGCGCCAGGTTCGCCGGCTCCCGCCTTATGCTAACGTCTCTTACGCTCGTGTCTTGCGCTCTTCCTCTCCCTGTTCTTCCCACCTTCCTCAGACTTGAAACCGTTTCCAGGCCTTGGACCCGGACACGCCCACCGCCCCTCCTCTGTTCCTCTGAGTTCTGTCCCGAAGGGTCCCCCTCCTGGTCCTTTGTCTGGGGTTCCCCTTCTTTTTGCGCGGTCTGTCATGTCTCCTGTGTCTTCTTCCTCGTCTCCCTCCGATCCTCCTTCCCATCCTTCTCCTCCGTCTATTGGCTCTCCACGCCGACTGTCAGTACGGGCTGATGTCCATCGCTCTCCCAACGGCCGTTGTGTATGCTCTCGTTCTGCTTCTCCTGTTGCGACGCTAGAATCCGTTGCCCAGTACGTAGTTGCTGGGACGCCTGTCTCTTTGAGTCAGAAGCATAAGCCTGGCTCCTCTCCTTCCTCCTCCCAGGCGGGTAAAAAGGTTTCGCTTTCTTCCTAGCCTCCTACCTCTGACTCTCTCGCTCCGTCCCCTCCCGTTTCGGTGGTTACGCCCCCTGTTCCTGCTTTGGAGGTCTCTTTGGCCCCCGCTTTCCTCTCGGTTTTTGCCCTTGCTGTGGTGCATTCCCTGGTTTCTGCCCCTCCTGCTGTTGTCCTTGACCCTCGGTTATGCTTCCATCTTCCTCCTCCGGACCCTACTCGTCCGCCCCCTGGTTGGTCCTCTAGCTCCCTTCCCTCCTTCCTTACTCAGTTTACTCATGCCCCCTAACCGTGACTTCGCTGATCCTGCGCTTCTTTAACGTGCTGTGTTCCATTTTCACCTTTGTTTCTTCGTTGTTCTCTGTTGCTATCCTTTCTCTTCTCGTCGATGTCTATTCTTCAATGGAACGTTCGTGGTTATTACGCCAATTTCCTTGAACTCCAACTTCTGATTTCGCGGTTTTTACCTCTTTGTGTCTGTCTCCGGGAGCCGATGCTTGGTGCTCGTCCTAGTTGCTTTCGTGGTTATTCCTTTCTCCCCCCCCCCAACTGTTGCTGGGGCTCCTAACTCTTCTGCTCTCTTGATTCGCTCTGATGTTCCCTTTGTCCTTCTTCCTTTTTCCTTCGCCTCTCCATTGTTCTGCTGCTCGTATCTTTGTGAGGAAATGGTACACCATTTGCTCCATTTATCTCCCCCCGAGTGTCCCGCTTTCTCTTCCCGATCTGAAACACTTACTGGACTCCTTGCTGGAGCCTGTGTTCCTGCTAGGTGATTTCAGTTGTCGTCATTCCCTCTGGGGTGATGTTCTGACGAACACCAGGGATCGCCTTCTTGAACCATTCCTCCTCTCTTCTTTCCTGTCTTTTCTGAATTCTGGTGAACCCACGCATTTGGACTCTCGGACTCGCACCCTTTCCTGTCTTGATCTTTCTCTTTGCTCGTCTTCTCTTAACTTACATTTCACTTGGCAGGTTCTTGATGACCTCCATGGCAGTGACCGTTTCCCCATCCTTGTTACCTTTTTCTCTTTTCACCCTCTCCTCTCCTTCCCTTGGTGACAGTTTGCTAAGGCAGACTGGAACCTATTTACCCTCAGTGCTGCTCTCTCTGACCTCTTCCTTCTGCTTCTCCCTCGCTCTCTCCTCCTTTTTCATGACACCGTCTTCGACGCTGCCCTCCACTCTGTTCCTCGCTCTTCCTCTCGGGGACCACGGAAGTGCGTTCCCTGTGGAATGCAGACTGTGCTTGGGCAGTCTGCTGTAAGCGTGCAGCCTGGAAGAGACACCGCCGCCGGCAGACGGGCGATTATTTTCTTTTATTTCGGAAGCCGAGTGCGGCGGCCCGTAGGGCCATCCTTACAGCTAAACATGAATGTTGGGCGTCTTATGTCTCCACCATTACGTCTGACACTCCTCTGCCGCAGATCTGGAAGCGTATCCGCAAGATAGCGTGTAAGTTCGTTCCCGATGTCTCACCAGTTCTTCACCTCCATGGTACTCATGTGGCGGACCCGTTGCAGGTTGCTACCAAACTGGGTTCCCACTTTTCTTCTGTTAGCTCTACTTTTCATCTTCCCAAATCTTTCCTTCTTCGTAAACCTGACCTTGAATATCGTCCTTTAGATTTCTGCACTCATCTTCGACTACCCTATAACGATCCCTTCTCTCTTTCTGAACTTCGGTCTGCCCTGGCCCTCTGCGGTTCTACGGCGGTGGGCTTCGATGGCATTCATTATGAGATGCTTCGCCATCTCCCTCCGTGCACGTCTTAGTATTTACTGAATCTGTATAATCGGATCTGGGAGTCGTCGTCAGTCCCTGAGGACTGGCTCGATGCCGTTGTCCTCCCTGTTCGCAAACTAGGGTCTCTGGGAAGATTCCCTTTGGACAAATCCACAAGGGCCGTGACGAGGATTCGAACCTGCGTCTGGGAGCATCCCAGACACTGCCTTAATCAACTGAGCTACGACAGGGTAAAAGGGTTGAAACCGAAGTTCTACTGAACTTACTGGATCCCGTAGCCTCTCCGAGGCACAAACCAGGATTTTACACAACCCCCCCCCCCTGCACCAGAGCTATGTCAATAGGCCTTCTCCCTCTTCGCCCTTACATCATGACACACACAGATCACACTAACGTGATGCATCAAATGACAAATCCACAAGGATTTGTGATTTTGTGTGTAATGATGTAAGGGCGAAGAGGGAGAACGGCCTATTGACATAGCTCGGGTGCAGGGGGGGGGGGTTGTGTAAAAGCCTGGTTTGTGCCTCGGAGAGGCTACGGGATCCAGTAAGTTCAGTAGAACTTCGGTTTCAACCCTTTTACTCTGTCGTAGCTCAGTTGATTAAGGCAGTGTCTGGGATGCTCCCAGACGCAGGTTCGAATCCTCGTCACAACCCTTGTGGATTTGTTCATTTGATGCATCACGTTAGTGTGATCTCTGTGTGTGATTCCCTATGGACTTTCGCCCTATTACCCTCACAAGTGGTGTGTGCAAACTCTTTGAACGTATGGTTAACATTCGTCTGATGTGGTTCTTAGAACACCATCACCACCTCTTCTCTTCTCAATTTGGTTTCCGCAAGTGCCGCAGCAAAACAGATGTCCTGGTGTACTTGCAGGTCTATATTCGTGCTGCTTTTGCTGCAAAGACCTCCATTGTTGCCTTCCTTTTTGACCTGGAAAAGGCTTACGACACCACTTGGCGATATCCTATTCTAACCCAGCTTCATTCTTTTGGCCTTCGTGGTCATCTCCCTCTCTTTCTCCGCAGCTTCCTCTCTCGTCGTTCCTTTCGGGTGAGGCTTGGTACCGCTCTCTCTGCCTCTTTTCAGCAATACGAAGGTGTGCCCTGTTATGTACCCCTATTGGATACGTATATATATATAAAATAAGTACTATTTCCATGCATCATTTCTTGTATGTGCATATATATTATATCATTAATTGTATGTATATTATATCATTACTTGTATGCTTATATCAGTACTTGTATGTTCTTGTATGCTTATATCATTACTTGTATGTGCTGATATGTTATATTGTGGTGGTGATCCGTGGGCGGACCGAACCGTGGGAAACCGTTATTATATTTTTTTGTGTGTCAGCTTCCCGTAAGAAAGTTATAGTTTTGTGCTGATCACTTGTTGGCAAGACTGCGGGAAACCGTTATTATTGTCCACCATGACGGCAATATTTGTGGGATATTATTTCTTGCCATGTTGGCAGTTGACAACATATTCTTTTATTTTATAAATATGTATCTATTATATTAGTAACTACTTTATTTCTGTTTATACATGTAAATCTGATCATTCCTTAATTTAGTTAAGTAATTCCCAGTATATGGCTCCTTGTAAGTAAGATTTATATTAAGTAAAAACTGTCAATTAAAATGTTGTGCAGAAGTGACATCGGCTCCTGGCGTGAGAACATTATTCAGTAACTGTTTGGACACCGGAAGGATCACATCTAGGAGTAAAGTCTGTACCATTATATCTATTCTGTTCTGTTGTAATATGTTAGTCTGTGGAGATTTTAATTGAGTGATTTCATAGTCCTAAGAAGGTGATTAATTCTAATTTTGCCTGTACAAACCATGGGATTATACTGGTGACCCACCTTGAGATTGCAGCATCAGTAAATGTCCCTAGACAACAAGATTTTGTTGCTGTACGGGTCACGAGCATTAATGAACGGTTTGTAACATGCCCCCAGGGCAGTGTTCTGAGCACTACTCTTTTTCTGGTTGCCCTCAATGGTCTTCTTTCCTCTCTTCCTTCAGGCGTCTTCTCTGCTCTTTATGTCGACGATCTTACCCTTTGCTGTCAGGGTGATGATTCGCCTCTCCTTCAACGCCGGCTTCAACTTGCGATTGATACCATGTCGTCTTGGGCTACCGATCATGGCTTCAGGTTCTCTACATCTAAGACCTGTGCTATGACTTTTACTCTGAAGCGTGTCGTTCTTCGTCCTTCTTTGTCGCTTTATGGTCACCCCATTGTGTACAAGGATTCCGCTAACCTTTTGGGGTTAATTTTTGACACTCGTTTGTCTTGGTCGCCCCATATCTCTTACCTCTGTGTTGAATGCTCTAAGGCCCTTACCCTCCTTCGGGTATTGTCCCACACTTCTTAGAGAGCGGATAGGCGCACTCTACTCGCTTTTCATTCCTCTCTCGTCCTGTCTAAGTTCGATTATGGTTGCCCTGCTTTCTTGTCTGCTTCTCCTCCTACTCTTCGCCGTCTTGATGCTTTGCACCATACTGGGTTGCGCCTCAGTTCTGGTGCCATTTGTTCGACTCCCGTCCTCGGCTTGTATGTTGACACTGGCTTCCTATCTCTCTAGGACCGCCGTGATCGCTACTGTCTTCGCTGTCTTGCACGGTCCTTGCAACATCCTTCCTCTCGCCTCTGTCGTGCTTTAACTTTTACCCCTCCTGCGATTCCTGTTCCTCTTCATCACCACCTTCTTTCTGTCCGGTTATATCGCTCACAGGATTCTCTTTCAGTTCATATTTCTAATATTTCTACTCGTGTTATTCCTTGTTTGCCCCCGTGGAGAGTCCCCCTTGCGCAGTTTTGTACTTCTTTAACCCGCATCACTAAAGCTTTTACCCCTCCTACTATTCTAAAACGCCTTTTCCTTGAGCACTTTTCTTCTCACTCCCACTCCATTATGTCTTCACCGATGGGTCTAAGTCTGCAGACGGTGTAAGCTACTCTGTTGTTTTTCCTAACTGCACTTATATGTGTCGCTTACCTCCGGAGACTAGCATCTTCACAGCGAAACTTTATGCTGTTCTCTATGCTTTTCGTCTCCTGCTTTCTCGTTGTCAATCTTTCTTTGTAGTTGTTGTTGACTCTCGTAGTGCCCCTCATGACTCTCAGGTCCTTTAATCCGGTCCATCCAGTGGTTGTCGAGATCCAGTATTGGCTGTTTCTTGTTCACAGTAAAATTTAAGTAGGTTGAGTTTTGTTGGTTCCCAGCCATATTGGTGTCTCTTTAAATGAGCGTGCGGATGCTGCCACCAGGGAAGCTGTCCGCTCTTGTCCCATCTCTCGTAAAGGTATTCCTTATTCAGACTTTTACCCGGTTATCCATTCCTCCATCCTTACCCGTTGGCAGGCTTCTTGGTCGTCTGTTACTGGTAACAAACTGCGTACTTTTAAGAGTTGTGTCCTCGTGGCCGTTTTCCTGCCACCGTAACCGGCGATGGGAAACGGCTCTGGCGAGGTTGCGTATTGGCCATACTCGCTTAACTCATACTCACTTGATGGAGCGCCGCCCTGCACCTTATTGTCCTAATTGCATTGTCCCTCTTACGGTCATGCATGTCCTTGTTGAATGTCCTAACTTCCAGGACGAGCGTGTGTCTTGCTTTCCGACCGCCCCTCGCGATCACCTGTCCTTCAATAGAATTCTTGGTGACTCGGATACTTTTGATATCCTTCGCCTTATGCGTTTTTGTTCTCGTATTGGCATCCTTGGTGATATTTAGCGCCCTCTGATTATTCCGCACATTTGATGGTGCTACATAGCCTTCCCGGTTTGGTGCCTTCTTTTGATAATTACTTACTTTGATAAATCCTTTTATAAGGTACCACGTGAAAGATTGGCAAGGAAATTTCAGGCACATGAAATAAATGGAATAATAGTAGAATGGATAAAACAATGGTTAAAACAAATTAAACAATGGGTCGTGCTAAATGAGATTGAATCTGACTGGGGAACTGTGCTAAATGGGGTGCCACAAGGGGTCCATTTTGGGACCAACCCTTTTTGTCAGATACATCAATGACATAGATGAGAATATTACAAACCACATCATCAGATTTGCAGATAACACGAAGATTTATGGTAAAGTGGAAAATGAAAATGATATTGAAGCCTTACAAAGAGATCTACACGAACTATGCTCAGAAGACTGGCAAATGCTTTTTAATATGGCAAATGCCAGATCTTGCATGTGGGGCATAACAACCCACGCCATAACTACCAAATTAATAACATCACATTACAGCAGATTGATGAAGAAAAGGTCCTTGGAGTCAAAACCCACCACTCACTGAAAGTTGCACAACAGGTAGGGAGGGGAAGCAGTCAAAAAAGCTAATCAGAGTCTTGGAATAATCAAACGTACATTTGACTCTAAGGAAAAGAAGGTTGTGATTCAATTGTATGAATCTCTGGTGCGCCTCCATTTGGATTACTGTATCCAAGGATGGAGACCCCATCTTCAGAAGAACATAACTGCTCTGGAGAAAGAACACCGGGCAACAAAAAATAATTCCAGAACTAAGTCAACTGTCATCGTAGGACAGGTTGAGGGCCACAGGGCTAACAACACTACAAACCAGACATGATAGAGCTGATCTCATCTAAACGTTAAAAATACAGAACAATTTGAAGGATGTTGATCTAAACAGCTACTTCAAAAGGTGAGATGTAACGCAGACAAAGAGAAGCGGTTTAAAGCTCAACAAGCCACAGTGTAACACTGAGAACAGGAGATACTTTATCACCCTCAGGGTTATTAACCCATGGAACCGCCTACCTGCGGAAGCTATAAATGCCAAGCTTCTATGAAATGTTAAAATCCAACTGAGAAGATCATCGCGGGAAATTGGGGACATTTGACAAGCCGCCGGCATCCAGTCCTCGTCGAGGCCACTAGTGTTAGTGGCCCTCAGGTAAATTCAGGTAAACAAATACCCGCCCGTGAGCGCGCGCGCACACAGATGTGAGCAACGGATGAGGCATCATTAATACACCAGGGTGAGGGTGGGAGAGGTGATGGGAAGGTGAACAGCAGTGAGAGGTGATGGGAGGGTGAAGGTAGGAGAAGTAATGGGAGGGTGAAGGTGGGAGAGGTAATGGGCGTGAGAGGAATTGGCAGGGAAATGGTGAGAGGTAATGGGAGGACGTAAGAGTGGAAAAGAGAGGGTGGAGGATATAATGGGAGAGTAATGGATTGTGGAGAATGTAATGGATTAATGATGAGGAGGTGTGGAGGGTGCACCTGGGAGAGGAAAGGTGGAGGGAAATGGTAATGAGAGCCTGCACACATGTGTGGTGTGTGTGTGCCTGCACACATGTGTGGTGTGTGTGTGTGTGCCTGCACACATGTGAGGTGTGTGTGTGTGCCTGCACACATGTGTGCTGTGTGTGTGTGTGCCTGCACACATGTGTGCTGTGTGTGTGTGCAGGCACACACACACACAGCACACATGCGTGCTGTGTGTGTGTGCCTGCACACATGTGTGTTGTGTGTGTGTGCCTGCACACATGCGTGCTGTGTGTATGTTCCTGCACACGTGTGCTGTGTGTGTGTGTGCGCCTACACACACGTGTGGTGTGTGTGTGCAGCCACATATGTTGTGTGTGTGTATGTGTGTTGTGTGTGCAGCCACATATGTGTGGGTGTGTGTGTGTGGGCAGCCACATATGTGTGGTGTGTGGTGTGCAGCCACACATGTGTGGTGGTGTAGACCGACCACAAGAAACAGGTTTCGCAATTAAGCGAACTAGACCAATGTGGAGACGCCCTAGTGTCCAATTGATGTTTGTCACTGCACACCGCCCCGCCCCCACCCCATCCAGGTGGGCAGCGGTGGATAGGTTAAAATTGCTTAGTTACTACCTACAGTTACGCAAACTGGGGATATTTGGGGCTAACAATTTCTGGTAGCAGATCATTTTGAATGAAATTTTACACATCGTTGGAACATCGGTTAAGAATTGTCTCTGAATTCACGTATCTTTTCGCACATCCATCACATAGTGACGGGAGGGTGTGCGAATAATTTTGTTGACACAGTTTACATGTTGGTCAGGTCTACATCAGCAGATAACTAGAAATCCCAGAGAGAGTTGTAACACCGAATCTAAGCTGAGCAGTACTAACATCTAGAAGTCTGATGATTTTATTGGAGAACCATAGATGTGTGGCTCCTCTTGCGAGATAGTACTGATGATAGCAATGTTTAAGAAGTGATTTGATATTTTGGTTGAAAAACTGATAAGCAAGTGTTATTTTGAATTTGTTTTTTGCAAGGTTTGCTGTGTAATACTTGCCAGTAGTGATGATCAATATGCTGTTTATTGTAGATTTGTGACAGAAGATTGAGTTCTATCTAACTAAAAAACTGAACTAAGTATAGCATTGTGTGTCATAGTATATTCTCATTTTCTGACACGTCACTTTTAAAGTAATTTTCTTCAGTCATTGCAGGGTTGACTTATGAATAAAAGCTGTGCACCGAACTATTTTTATACGATATGTAAGGATAAGATATTTATTCAAGTAAGGTACATGCATTGAAAATGGGTAACAGATATAATGTCGGATTGATAGAGCTAGATACACCACAATGCTCTAAGCTAATTAATTGTGAAGCGTTGTCGGGCAAGGTGGCGGGGGAAAATTAGCACAACAAGCCTAATACTAATGGAGATCAAAATAAATTTGTTTCTTTTTTTATTGTAATTTTTTAGTTTAACTCATATTTTAGTAATTTAGTTATATTAAAGTTATTTATTTTTTTTATTTTTAAAAATTTTGATTATGTAAATATTAAGAATTAAAAAAAAAAGAAAAAAATAAGAAATAATATTACATGATTGGATAGGACAGCAGAAAATGCAACAGGACAGAGAACGAATTAAACTAAATAAACAGAAGTTACAATTGTTTTTTAAGATATACATGGCAGCTATCAGCAAGTTAAACACAGTTGCCTCAATGATCAATATGTGTTTGAAAAAACAAGACATGTGAGTGTGACATTTTAGGGGGGTAAGGTAGGTTACATGGAATATATTAGGTAGTGACTAGTGTTTTCATCTTAAATGGTTAGAGTAGGTACAGCTTCATGTTGGTTACATGATTGGAGAGGTCATTCCACATTCTGGGTCTCTTGATTTGCAGACTGGAACCTCTTTACCCTCAGTGCTACTCTGCTCCTCTGACCTCTCCCTCTGCCTCTCCCTCGCTCTCTCCTCCTTTTCATGACAACGTCTTCGATGCTGCCTTCCTACTTTCCTCGCTCTTCCTCTCGGGGTCCACGGAAGTGCGTTCCTTGGATGGAATGCAGACTGTGCTCGGTCGTCCTGCTGTAAGCCGGCAGCCTGAAAGCACACCGCGCCGTCGGCAGATGGCCGATTTTTTCTTTTTTCGGAAGGCGAGTGCGGTGGCCCGTAGGGCCATCCGTATGGCTAAACGTGAATGTTTGGCATCTTATGTCTCCACCATTACGTCCGAAACTCCCTGCCACAGATCTGGAAAATCCGCAAGATAGCAGGTAAGTTCGTTCCCGATGTTTCACCGGTCCTTCACCTCGTGGTACTCTTGTGGCGGACCTGTTGTGGGTCGCTACCGAACTAGGTTCCCACTTTCTTCTGTTAGTTCTGCGTCTTCATCTTCCCCAATCTTTCTCTTCTTCGAAACCTGCCTTGAGTTCGTGCCTTTAGATGTTCTGCACTCGCTTCGCGCTTCCCTTAACGATCCCTTCTTCTCTGAACTTCGTTCTGCCCTGGCCCTCTGCGTTAACGGCGGTGGCTTCCGATGGTATTCATTATGAAATGCTTCCCATCTCCCTCCGTGCACGTGATCAGTATTACTGAGTCTGTATAATCGGATTGGAGTCGTCGTCAGTCCCTGAGGACTGGCTCGATGCCGTTGTCCTCCTGTTCGCAAACCAGGGTCTCTGGGAAATCTCCTAAAGACTTTCGCCCTATTGGGCTCTCACTAGTTGTGTCGCAAACTCTTGAACGTATGGTTAAGTTCGTCTGATGGTGGTTCCTGGGAAACACCATACCCTCCTCCCCATTCTCAATTTGGTTTCCTGCAAGGCCGCAGCACAACGAGATGTCCTGTGAACTTGGAGACTATATCGGTTGTACTGTTTTGCTACGAAGACTTCCGTTGTGCCGCTCCTTTTTGACCTGGACAAAGAGCTACGACACCACTTGGCGATATCAATTCTGTCCCAGCTTCATTCTTTGGCTTGTGGTCATCTCCGCTTGTACTCCGCAGTTTCCTCTCTCGTCCGTTCCCTTTCGGTGCGCTTGGTACCCCTCTCTCTGCGCCTTACTTTTCAGCACTACGAAGGTGTGCCCCAGTGTAGTGTTCTGAGCACTAATCTTTTTATGTCTGGTTGCCATCAAGTGGTCTTCTTTCCCTCTTCCTTCTGGCGTCTGCTCCGCCTTCTATGGCGATGATCTTACCCTTTCTGTCAGGGTGATGATTCGCCTCTCCTGTCAACAGTCGGCTTCATCATGCGATTGATCCGTGTCGTTCTGGGCCACCGATCATGGCTTCAAGTTCTCTACTACTAAGGAATTGGAGCCATGACTTTACTCGGTCGTTCTCGTCCCCTCTTTTCAGCTTTATGGTCATCCCCCTTTGTACAAAGATTCCAGGAAGCTTTTGGGGTGTTATTCCTTGGGACACCTCGCTTTGTCTTGGTTCTCCCCCATGTGTCTTACCTCCGATTGTAGTGAGTCTCTAAGGCCCTTACTCCCCTTATGGGTATTGTCCCATACTTCTTGGGGAGCGGATAGGCGCACTCTCCTCGCTTTACTTCCTCTCTCTCCTGTCTAAGCTCGATTATGGTTGCCCTGCTTCTGTCTGTTTCTCCTCTACTCTTCGCCGTCTTGATGCTTTGCACCATACTGGGTTGCGCCTCAGTTCTGGTGCCATTTCGTTCGACTCCCGTCCGTTAGTTGTATGTTGGCACTGGCTTCCTATCTCTCTCAGGACCGCCGTGATCGCTACTGTCTTCGCTTCTTGCGCGGTCCTTGCAACATCCTTCCTCTCGCCTCTGTCT
>WNGS01163731.1:68313-94007 GCA_020271785.1 Procambarus virginalis
CTGTCGTGCTTTAACTTTTACCCCTCCTGCGGTTCCTGTTGCTCTTCACCACCTCCCTCTTTCTGTCCGGTTATCTCGCTTACAGGATTCTCTTTCCGTTCGTATTTCTAATGTTTCTCCTCGTGTTGTACCTTCTTTGCCCCCCGTGGAGAGTCCCCCTTCCGCAGTTTTGTACATCCTTGACCCGCATCACTAAAGCTTTTACCCCTCAAACGCCTTTTCCTTGAGCACTTTTCTTCTCACTCCTGCTCCGTTCCTGTCTTCACCGATGGGTCTAAGTCTGCGGATGGTGTTGGCTACTCTGTTGCTTTTCCTGATCCCACTTATATGTGTCGCTTACCTCCGGAGACTAGCATCTTCACAGCGGAGCTTTATGCTATTCTCTACGCTCTTCGTCTCCTGCTTTCTCGTTGTCAGTCTTCCTTTGTGGTTGTTGTTGACTCTCGTAGTGCCCTCATGGCTCTCGGGTCCTTTAATCTGGTTCATCCAGTAGTTGTCGAGATCCAGCATTGGTTGTTTCTTTTTCACAGTAAATTTAAGTCGGTTGAGTTTTGTTGGGTTCCCAGCCATATTGGTGTGTCTTTGAATGAGCGTGCGGATGCTGCCGCCAAGGATGCTGTCCGCACTTGTCCCATCTCTCATAAAGGTATTCCTTATTCCGACTTTTACCCGGTTATCCATTCCTCCATCCTTACCCGTTGGCAGGCTTCTTGGTCGTCTGTTACTGGTAACAAACTCCGTACTCTTAAATGTTGTGTTTCCTTGTGGCCGTCCTCCTCTCACCGTAACCAACGGTGGGAAACTGCTCTGGCGAGGTTGTGTATTGGCCATACTCGCTTAACCCATGGTCACTTGATGGAGCACCGCCCTGCTCCTTATTGTCCTAATTGCATTGTCCCTCTTACGGTCGTGCATGTCCTTCTTGAATGTCCTGACTTCTGGGACGAGCGTGTGTCTTGCTTTCCGACCGTCCCTCACGGTCACCTGTCTCTTGATAGAATTCTTGGTGACTCGGATACTTTTGATATCGTTCGCCTTATGCGTTTCTGTTCTCGTATTGGCATCCTTGGTGATATTTAGCGCCCTCTGATTATTCCACACATTTGATGGTGCTACATAGCCTTCCCGGTTTGGTGCCTTCTTTTGATAATTACTTATTTGATTTGCAGAGCATTGCTAATTTGGCTAATATATATATATATATATATATATATATATATATATATATATATATATATATATATATATATATATGTGTGTATATATGTATATATGTTATATATATGTATATATATGTATGTCGTACCTAGTAGCCAGAATGCACTTCTCAGCCTACTATGCAAGGCCCGATTTGCCTAATAAGCCAAGTTTTCATGAATTAATATATTTTCTGATTTTTTTTCTTATGAAATGATAAAGCTACCCATTTCATTACGTATGAGGTCAATTTTTATTTATTGGAGTTAAAATTAACGTAGTTATATGACCGAACCTAACCAACCCTACCTAACCTAACCTATCTTTTTAGGTTAGGTTAGGTATCCGAGAAAGTTAGGTTAGGTTAGGTTAGGTAGGTTAGGTAGTCGAAAAACAATTAATTCATGAAAACTTGGCTTATTAGGCAAATCGGGCCTTGCATAGTAGGCTGAGAATTGCGTTCTGGCTACTAGGTACGACATGTATATATATATATATATATATATATATATATATATATATATATAATATAATATAATATAATATAATATAATATATAATATAATATAATTAGAGAGAGAGAGAGAGAGAGAGAGAGAGAGAGAGAGAGAGAGAGAGAGTACACTTGAAAGGATGTGCAGTGACTTAATATCTAACATATTCAAAGATTTAAGTTTGGGGGCCGAGTGCTGTCTGGGGCCAGAGTTTGTTAGTGTTCTAATAGCAGATTTGTGTTTGGTAATTAGAGGACGTAGATGATTTTGGGTAGTAGAACCCCAAGCACACATTCCATAATTGAGATAAGGATAGATGAGAGAGTAATAGACCGTTACCAGGGCAGGGCGAGGTACATAATATTTGATCTTAGAAAGAATTCCAACAGTTTGGAAACTTTTTTGCTATATGTTGAATGTGGCCCTGGAAATTCAGCTTGTTATCGATGAAAACACACCAAGGAATTTACCATCTACTTTGTTACTAATTTGGATATTGTTTATTCCTAGATTAATTTAGTTCAGTATTCACTGTATCATTCAGAGTAAGAGGGGTTAGGACTGGATAAAATGAAGGTTGTATTATCAGCAAATAAAATTGAGTTGAGGTGTTGAGAGGCATTTGGAAGGTCATTAATATACATGAGAGAGGAGAGGGCCAAGTATACTGCCCTATGGAACACCAATGTTGATGGGTAGGGTAGGCGAAATAGAATCATTCACAGAAGCATACCTGTAGCCTGTCAGTAAGGTAAGATAAAAGATATTGGAGGGAGTGACCTCTGACTCCATAATGATGTAACTTAAGAAGAAGGTTGTGGTGGTTGACTGTGTCAAAACCCATATGCAAGTCAACAAATAACCAAACAGGGAACTCATTTTTATTAAGAGCTGCATGTATCAAGTTAATCATATTAATCAGTGCATCGTTAATGCTTTTTGGGGTCTAGGCATTGGCAAAAACTAAGTATATTTTGTTTTGCTAGATAAGGGTAAAGCTGCTTGTAGATTAGCTTTTCAAATATTTTTGACAAGGTTAGCAAAATTGATATTGGTCTGAAATTGTTGACATCAGTGAGATGAACATATTTATGAACTGGGGTTACTCTCGCTTTTTTTATAATATCCGGAAAGGTTTGGAGTTCAAGTGATTTGTTATAGAGCAATGCAATGGCGGGAGCTAGAAATCTGGAGGATTTTTGTAAACTAGAGTTGGTATCTCAGCAAGGGCACTTGACTTTGTTTTAAGAGAATTATCTCATTAACATCAGAGGAATTAGTTGGCGTTAGGTACAGAGACTCTGGATAGTTTCCTGTAAGGTAGTCCTTAACACTGGATAGGGAGGATGGGATATAAATTGCAAAGGATGTGCCAATGGATGAGAAGAAACTATTGAATTTAATAAGTGTCAGAGGCTAGAAACACACCATCGTCATTGGATAGGAGTATTGGTTTTTTATTCTAAATCTTTTTTGATCCTAAGATTTGGGAAATAGTGTTCCATGTTTTCTTAATGTTGCCCTTTATTTGGTCAAATTTATTTTCATATTATTTTATTTTGGCTCTCCTAATTATTTTACACAGCATTGATGAGTATATCCTTGAAACTTCCTTGGAGATGACCCCTAGCCTATACTTCTTCTCAAGGTCATGTTTTGTATTAATAGATTTAAGTATATCCTTAGTAAGTCATGGATTGTTTAACCTATTAGTTGTGACAATTTTCGTTAGCATTGGACAGTGGGTATTATATAACTTCTATAACCTAACTTATCTACCTCAACCCAACTTACACATACTTAACTACCTGATGTAACTTACATAACCTAGCCTACCTAATACGCCTTGACCACTATCTACGTGAATGTGAACACCTGAGAGACATCAGAAATATGTGTAGAATAATAAACCCCACATTGTTTGAGTTAGGAAAACACTATTTGTCAAATATTGATACTGTTCTTAAAAGATTTCCCCATTTTGCACCCGCAAGATAACGTAAGGTTTTAAGGGTTGATAGATGTTAATCTTCTTGTTTGAGGAGCTGTTCACTTGAGACAGTTAAGCAAGTCCCAGCTGTGTCTGGGTACAAGTGACAGGATGAACAACCCAGCGGTTTTCTTCCTATTGGGGAGTGTTGTATATGCTGCTATGGCGGTGTGTCCACTCACAAGATGAGTGGCGCTGCCCAATAAACTCGCCCCTCGGGGCAAAATTTAAAAAAAATTCGGTACCCTTACTCAATCTTTGAATATGTTACATATTAAGTCACTGCACATCCTCTCATGCGTTGCTCTATATATTTAAAACTCTGAACTGCAATGTCCATCTTGACCTTAAAAGCTTCCTAAAAGGTTGTAACAGAAATCATGGGCATCACACCAAAAACAAATACCTATTTGATATTTCAAGAGTGCGACTTAACCAAACTAGAAATCCTCTACAAATCAAGGGACCCAGAATGTGGAATGGTCTCCCCAATCATGTCAAGGGCTGTACCTCTCTCAACCAGTTTAAGAGCAAAACCAAGTGATAATTAACTCCATGTAACCTACCTTACCCCGTAAATGTCAACCCATGTCTTGCTTTTGTTAATCAATGCTGTTTGTTCTCCAGCTTGTACAATTGCTGATTTCTGCCATGTTCCCCCTTTTTTTTATTTTTATTCTTTTTTCAACACAATTTATACCTAACCTCAATTACTATTAAGTTTTAGTCTAAGTGGGGGTTTTCCCCACACCTTGCCCGAAACGGTATGCGTATTAGTGGCTTTAGGTATTGTATGTACTAGCTCTATCTATAAATCCAACATTGTAAATCAACTATGTAGGAACTTTTCCTGAATAAAAATGTATTTATTTATTTATTTTATTACTTGCCTATCCTAATGTAACTTATTATAACATAACTTACACAACGTAACTTCCCTTACCAAACCAGACTTACCTGCGGTAACCTATCTTAATGTAACTTAGTCCAATTTACCTATATATTCCTCCCTATCTGAGGAAACTTAACCATACAGACATGACTTAGCTAACTTAGCTGAGATAACTTACCTAACCTGATCTACCCATCATCTTCTACATGATGTAACTTATATAACCTAACTTACCTGACATAGCTTACCCATCCTGACCTGACGAGCTTATATAACTTACTAACTTAACTTATCTAACCTTCCCTACCTAATGTAACTTACCTACCCTGACATAACCTAACTTATATAACTTACCAAACCTAACTTAACATTACCTATTTAAAGCATCATCTTACTCTCCACACCACAATCGACCACAAGTACGGTTTCTAACTGACATATGTGGAGAGCTAGTGTCACAATTGATATGTATGTCAGTCTATCACACCGCCCCCCCCCCCATCAGTTAGCAAACTGGGAACATTTGGCTAAGATTTCTGGTAGCAGATAATTTTTAATGAAATATTTACGCATCTCTGGAACATTTGTTATAGAATTGTCTCTGAATTCACGTATCTTTTCGCATTCCATCACATAGTGACGGAGGGTGTGCGAATTACTTTGTTGACACAGTTTACATTTGGTCAGGTCTACATCAGCAAATAATGAGAATTCCCAGAGATAACCTACCTCACCCCCAAAATGTCAACCCATGTCTTCTATTTTAAACAATGTTGTTTTATTGACCAAATTGTATTTTGTTTTTTTCTGCCATATTTCCTCCCCCCCTTTTTCCATTCTTTTCTTATTTTTTCTCAACACAATTTATACTTTAATCTCAATTAGTATTAAGTTTTAGTCTTAGTGTTTTTCCTGCCCGAAACGCTTTGCGTAATAGTGGCTTTAGGCATTGTATGTACTAGCTCTATCTATAATCCATCAACTTTTGTATCTTACCTTGTATGTATGTACCTTACCTGAATAAAAATTTATTTATTTATATTTATTACTTGTAACAGAGTCTAAGCCGAGCAGTAATAACATATATAGAAGTCTGTTGATTTTTTTGGATGATCCATAGATGTGAACTCACCTATCTGTGTTTGCGGGGGTTGAGCTTTGACTCTTTGGTCCCGCCTCTCAACTGTCAATCAACTGGTGTACAGATTCCCGTGCCTACTGGACTCTATCATATCTACATTTGAAACTGTGTATGGAGTCAGCCTCCACCACATCACTTCCTAATGCATTCCATTTACTAACTACTCTGACACTGAAAAAATTCTTTCTAACGTCTCTGTGGCTCATCTGGGTACTCAGTTTCCACCTGTGTCCCCTTGTTCGTGTCCCACCGGTGCTGAAGAGTTTGTCTTTGTCCACCCTGTCAATTCCCCTGATATTTTTTAGGTGGTTATCATGTCTCCCCTTTCTTGCCTGTTTTCCAGTGACGTGAGGTTCAGCTCCTTCAGCCTTTCCCCGTAGCTCATACCTCTCAGTTCCGGGACGAGCCTGGTGGCATACCGCATAATCTTCTCTAACTTTGTCTTGTGTTTAACTAGGAATGGACTCCAGGCTGGCGCTGCATATTCCAGATTGGTCTGACATAAGTGGTATACAGGATCCTGAACGATTCCTTACACAAGTTTCTAAAGGCAGTTCTTATGTTGGCCAATCTAGCATATGCCACTGATAATATTCTTTTGATGTGGGCTTCTGGGGACAGGTTCGGTGTGATATCAACCCCCAGATCTTTCTCTCTATTTGACTCTTGCAGGATTTCTCCTCCTAGATGGTACCTTGTGTTCAGCCTTCTGCTCCTTTCGTCTAATTTCATTACTTTACACTTTCCTGAGTTGAACTTTAGCAGCCATTTTCTTTACCATTCCTCCAGTTTGTCCAGGTCATCCTGGAGTCTCTGTCTATCTTCATCTGTCTTAATTCTTCTCATAATTTTTGCATCATCAGCAAACATTGAGAGGAATGAGTCTATACCCTCTGGAAGATCATTTACATATATTAGAAACAGAATGGGTCCAAGTACAGAGCCTTGTGGGACTCCGCTGGTGACATCTCGCCACTCTGATGTCTCTTCCCTCACAGTTACTCGGTGTTTCCTGTTGCTTAGTGCTCCAGTGGATATATAAGGGAGTATCTATGTGTGGCTCTTTTCGCATGATAGCATGATGATAAATGGAATTACTGGTGTCGACTTCACTTTGCCGCAGATCTATAGGATTTTGTTGAAGTTCTTGGTGTACTATTGCTCTCAGACTGCTTATTGATAATCTAAGGTATACTCAATTTCTCCTTTAAAGGCAGATTCTTTGGCTAACTCATCAACTCTATCATGCATTCTGAGACCAACATGAAATGGAGTCCACATGAAATGGACTCTGTTGCCCTCATTAACAATTGACGATGAGCATTGAATTTTGTAACTAGCTCATCAAGATTGTAACTTGTTTAGCTAAATGAATTGTGGGGTTAAGTCCCTGAGCCCATTATGTGCCTCTGTAACCCTTTCCACTACCGCCCACAAGATGGGTATGGAGTGCATAATAATTAAATGAATTAAATTAAATTAACTTCCTCTCTCTGGCAAAACGAATTGTAATTATTAAGTTAGAACTGAATTAATTTGAAATGAAATGAAAACTATGAAATAGTTAGCCCGAAGTAAGTGAACATTTTCTCACATTATTGAACTCATTTTCTTCAGAATTTCAGGGTAAACTTACAATATAATAATTAAAGTACATTACAGTTTTTATTACCTTTATTATTTATTACCCGAGTTTACCTGAGAGCCACTAACACTAGTGGCCTCGACGAGGACAGGAAGCCTGCGGCTTGTCGAAGGTCTCCCGCATTTGGCTCTATGATCTTTTCCAACTGTACTTAAAGTTAACAGTTTTGGTATTTACGGCTTCGGCGGGTAGGCGGTTCCATAGGTTAATAACCCTGAGGGTGAAAAAGCATCTCCTCTTCTCAGTCCAACACTGTGGCGTGTTGAGCTTAAAACTGCTGCTCCTTGTTTGTGTTACATCTGACCTTTTGAAAAAACTGGAATCATCATCCTCCAAATTGTTCAGTATTTTAAGTTTCAATAAGATCCACCCTGTCATGCCTGGTTTGCAGTGTTGTTAGCCCTGTGGCCTTCAAGCGTTCCTGATACGAGAGATGACTTGGCTCTGGAATTATTTTTGTTGCCCGGTGTTGAACTTTCTCCAGAGCAGCTCTGTCCTTCTGAAGATGAGGTCTTCATGCTTGGATACAGTAATCCAAATGGAAGCGCACCAGAGATTTTTACAATTGAATCACTACCTTCGATTCCTTGATGTCAAAGGTAAGCTTGAGGATTTTAATATACACTGTGTAATCTTTCTATAGAATAGTGTAGCAGCACAATGCTGTGTGTACCTAAGCTTGATAATAAAAAAAATGATTCAAAGTGTTTGGTTAGCTTTTTTAACTGCTGCCCCTACCTGCTGTGCAACCTCCATTGAATGGTGGATTTTGACTCCAAAGTCATTTTCTTCATCACTCTGCTGTAATGTAATCTTGTTAATTTGGTAGTAGTGGCGTGGGTTGTTATGCCCCACATGTAGGGTCTTGTATTTGTCAATATTAAAAAGTATTTGCCAGTCATCTGAGCGTTTGTGGAGTTATGTAGATCTCCTTGTAAGGTTTCAACATCATTATAATTTCCCACTTTACAAATGTTTACCATAAAACCATAGTTTTATCCATTCTAGTATTCTTCCATTTATTCCATGTTCCAGTAATTTCTTTAATTTCTTTACTAGTCTCTCATGTGGTACATTATTAAACAAGGCTTTAGCAAGATCCAAATATATTACATCCACCGGAAGTCCTTTATCTGAGTAGCTGGTTACCGTTTCCAAAAATGTGAGCAGGTTTGTAAGGCAGGATCTATTTTTAACAAACCCATAAAGATGGTGAATGATTCACTTTCTTAGGATTCTCTCTCTACTACTATTAATCGTCTTTAACAATCATTTGTGTTTTCCCTTGGAGCCAGTACCAACTATTAGACTATGTGGTAGGCTAGGTTTTTTTATGTAAAGTTATAATGGAGTAAGAATGATAGGATGATTTAAAGTGGGTAAAATTAAGGTTGGTACAGTTTGGGTCGTTCTCCACTTACAATCGGGAATTCCGGGTTCGAATCCAATGCTCGACAGAAATGGTTGGGCGCGTTTCCTTTTACCTAATGGACTGTTCACGGAGCAGTAAACACGTATTTATACAGTTGCATTACTTTGCAGAAGTACTACGGGCTCACCATAGCCCGTGCTACTTGAAACTTTTTGTTCCAAGTAGCAAATCTTAAACAACAACATTTGCAGAAGTGTTGGAAAATATTGATTTATCACAATGCCTTTGTTACTTAATTCTTGTTTTACCTGATGGCCAAAATCTCACTGTGGCGGCATGCATGAAGGCAGATGGTGGCTTTAATAAGAACCATCTTCTCGTATCTTGTCCCCGCGCGACTGCTAGATACCATTATCAGCAGTGCCCAATGAACATCAACTCTCTAAGTCCATCGATTAATGATCATATAGCCAAATATAGCCTTCGTTCTCCGCCAACTTTATTTGTTTTTAATGAGCTGATAAAGTGTGTTAATTACCATGTCACATTAACTAACCATTGGTTAGGTTAGGCTAATTTAGTGAGGCAGTCTTAAAAGTCCCACATCCGGCAGTTTGTGCGTGACGCCTTCATGCTGTGTTGTTCTCGAGTTGAATCCGTAGATAAGATTGTAACCTTACGTTATCCTGTTTCAAAACGCCACACTGGTCACAGCCTAGTGCTGGCCATATTGGGCCAGCACTAAGCGTAGTGCTGGCCTAATTAATATACAAATATTAATACAATAGTAATAAATTGTTAATATATTATATAAATAATACAATTAATATGTTTAAAATTAAAATCAATACAGTACATAGTTCAACATGAAGCCTCTTGCACACAGCGTTTTGGACAGGACTAATGCTGACATATTACAGAAGAGATCACGTGTCGGAGTTAGATAATAACATTTTATTATGTTCCTACAAATACAGTAAAGAGTTAATGTATATCTGAACGACATGATAGATGTAAGAAATGACACAGCTTGTCAAAATAATTATGAAACTAAAATTAAGGCTGAAAATATGGAAAAATATTAATTGTAAGTTGTAATAACAATGGAACAGTATTGACATTAATAATGCTAATAATAGTGTTGTGCTCACCTAGTAGAGGTGAGTAAACTGTGCGTGAAGGTTGTTGAAACTCAGCTCTTAGACCCCGACTTTCAGTCTTCACTTGATAGGAGAGTTGCGTCACGCCAGCACTGGAAGCTGCATGTGGCCAGTTTTCTTCCACTACTAGCGTTTCGGGCTATTTTTAACAGTCTCCGTGGTGTAGTTGTAAGACACTCGCCTGGCGTTCCGCGAGCGCTATGTCATGGGTTCGTATCCTGGCCGGGGAGGATTTACTGGGCACAATTCCTTAACTGTAGCCTCTGTTTAACGCAACAGTAAAATGTGTACTTGGATGAAAAAACGATTCTTCGCGGCGGGGATCGTATTCCAGGGACCTGCCCGAAACGCTACGCGTACTAGTGGCTGTATAAGAATGTAACAACTCTTGTATATATCTAAAAAAAAAAACTTAGCCCGAAACGCTGTGCATACTAATGGCTTTAGGTATTGTATGTACTAGCTCTATCTTAAATCCAACATTATGTTTGTAAATAAGCTATGTATGTACTTTCCTGAATATAATTTACTTCTCAGCGCATTCCGCTTACACTACTGTGACGCTGAACACGTTCTCTCTAATGTTCATGCGGGTCATTCGGGTACTGACTTCACAATGGTATTTATCAAGGTGCAGGTAATAATCTTTCAAACAGGGCTGAAAATTGAGCATCCAACCAACAAATATGAAAATAATGGAATTAACGACGTTTCAGTTCGTCGTGAACCATTAAGGTTCATTACATGACTTTATTATGGTCTAGGAAGGATCAAGACGTCGCCAATTTCTTTATTTTCAGATTTGTGGGTTGGGCGTCTTACCAAGATGAACTCATCAATTTTTGCGTCATTAGCAAACATTGAGAGAGAGAGACGTCTGTTCCCACTGAGTCAGGAACAAGATAGTCCCGGGTACCGAGGCTTGTGGGACCTTAACTGGTTACATCTCCCTTCTCTCAAGTCACTCTCCTCATTATTTTTAATTGAGTTGTTTAATTAATTAGGTGTTCCCTTGTCCAATGGAGCATCATGCCCGTCACACAACCTGTCCTACAGAGAACGTCCCATTTCGCTCATATGCGTTACCTAAAGCCAAAAATTGTTGTACTAACAAATAGAAGCGGCTCGCGAAAGTGACGTACTGTCTCGTTTTCTGTTTTGGGTCCTCTGAAGTTTAGGAGAGGACACTTAAATTTACCGTTTTCTTGAAGTTGGGAAACCTTAGGAAGACGGGTGCATGCACTCTGGCCTATTTTGCCAACTTTTTTCTTATTTAATTTATTTTTATTTATTTATTTTATTCTTTTATTTTATTTATTTACTTTTATTTATTTACTTTTTCTCAACACAATTTATACTTTAATCTCAATTAGTATTAAGTCTTAGTCTTAGTGTTTTTCCTGCCCGAAATGCTTTGCGTAATAGTGGCTTTAGGCATTGTATGTACTAGCCACACGCTAGTACATCATAAATCCATCAACTTTTGTATCTTACCTTGTATGTATGTACCTTACCTGAATAAAAAAAAAATATTTATTTATTTATTTACTTGTGCAATTCTCGTGAAAATTTCTGTCCCGGAGGCTTTTTGAAAATTGTTTTGTTTCTTCTCTGTCGCTGGGTCTTAGAATTCAATGAAATGTGTAAAAAAAGATTTGGCATTATATAATACATATAACCCATTATGGGTTATGGGTATTACACAGGACCTTCCCTCCACGCTCACTTAATGAAGCGCCGCCCTGCTTCTTATTGTCCAAATTGCGTTGTCCCTCTTACAGTTGTGCATATCCTTGTTCAATGTCCTGACTTCCAGGACGAGCGTGTGTCTTGCTTTCCGACCGTGTCTCGCAGTCCCTCGATAGAATTCTTGGTGAATCGGATACTTTTGATATCGTTCGCCATATGCGTTTTTGTTCTCGTATTGACATCCTTGGTGATATTTAGCGCCCTCTAATTATTTTGCACTTTGATGGTGCTACATAGCCTTCCCGGTTTGGTGCCTTCTTTTGATAATTACTTACTCAATAAATAGCCAGCAGACACTGTTGACATTGTTCAGTAAGGAAATCGATACAACGACTGAAGCCAGTTTGGTTATATGGTGGAATATAGCTCCTGCGAAACGCCCATATTCTGATGGGAAATGTATTAAGAATAGAGCTGAGGTTGTTACAGTGTAGTTAAGGGTCCTCTGATAGGTTAGGTGGGTAGGAAATTCTCATAGTTTCAAAACGGTATGAGAAACGTTAATGGAAAGTTGACTCTTCTAAGCTTGCCGAGTAAGCTGGACGACTCAAATAGAAAACGGAACAGTACGTCACTTTTGTGAGTCGATTTCATTTCAAATTACGTCCAAATTTGGCCATATCGCCGCGCATACGAGCCAAAAGTGACGTTATTGTTAAGAGGACGGGTTGGTAAGTAATAGATCCACATAACACAAAACGTCAGTTTCACATTTATTGAAAACTTAATTACTGAAACTAATACCAAATAACACTTTGAAAACTGCTTGCATTAATAACTATTATTGCATTTAATAAGCATTTTTTCAAATGTATATATTTTTTTTAACAAAATGTGTATGTAACCATAAAAACGTAAGTGTAAATTTTGCCCATGTTGTGAGGCTCTCAAACACCTGAACTGTATCATTTGTGGCTCTAACAGTAAGGAAGTTTGGCCACCCCTGGTGTAGAGATTACTAGCGTCGTTACTACGCTAGTAGTCTCTAGCGTACAATTACACACTTGCTGACTGTGTCAACAAGTCGTCGAAACACCAGCGTCTGAGCATTGGTCAGTTTTGGGTGAGACGCCTAACACCTCTGTGGAGGATCGCTGCCAGTGCCATTGCTTGCTGGCCGCACACGGATTGTTCCCGGAAAAAACTTACAATTCTGAGCACCCATCAACTCAAATCATCGCGGTTTTGTGAGGAAGAATACATCAATACTCCAAGACCCAGACAATATCGTGTTTGGAAGGAAACAATTCCGATTTCGTCTGCAATTCAATGAGAAACAACGTTGCTGATTACCTGCTGTCCAGCTGACTGGTATTCTGCGCAACCCAGTACCCAGGCGACCCAAACTTTCGTATCGCACTCTCGACTCCCATGACCGATATTTTTTTTTTTTGTGAGGACCATATCACTGACCAGGTCACTTAGAGTCCTACCCTGAAGGGCGAGGCGATATCCCGCGGGCATTGCCACAAGGGAGCACCTTAGAAGGTGTATTGAGCCTTTTCAGGGAGAGGTAGACCAAACAGCTCATTTAAGTCTTGGGTATTCCTGATTCCACCTGGGGGAATCATTCTACGACCTCCGATGGAGGGGAATGAATTTCTCCAGGCCTAGGAGTGTCTCAGGCATTAGGTAGGACAGTGAATCGGTCCTCACTACGTGGAGACGTCATGGGAAGTCAAAGAGAAAGAGGCAATGGAGGCAGCTTTCAGACGAGGAGGGACAGTGGACCGAGGTGCAGCAGGCACCGAAGAAAACTGCTATCGAGGCTTCACCACGTGCTTCTACCAGCAAGACAGCAGACATAATGGACCTAGAGAGGACAGCATCAGTCACACACCAGCTAGTGTCAGATAATGATTCTTTATCCACAACCCAGCCACACGACGACAGTATGAGCCAGGAGAGGACAGTACCAGTCACACACTGGAGAAATACTAAAGAAATTGTTCACGACTTTTGTTAGACTAAAGCTGGAATATGCAGCGGTTGTGTGGTGCCCATATCTTAAGAAGCACATCAACAAACTGGAAAAGGTGCAACGACATGCCACTAAGTGGCTCCCAGAACTGAAGGACAAGAGCTACGAGGAGAGGTTAGAGGCATTAAATATGCAAAAACTAGAAGATAGAAGAAAAAGAGGCGATATGATCACTACGTTCAAAATAGTAACAGGAATCGATAAGATTGATGGGGAAGAATTCCTGAGACCCGGAACTTCAAGAACAAGAGGTCATAGATTTAAACTAACGAAACAAAGCTGCCGGAGAAATATAAGAAAATTCACTTTTGTAAACAGAGTGGTAGACGGTTGGAACAAGTTAGGTGAGAAGATGGTGAAGGCCAAAACCGTCAGTAGTTTCAAAGCGTTATATGACAAAGAGTGCTGGGAAGACGGGACACCACGAGCGTAGCTCTCATCCTGTAACTACACTTAGGTAATTACCAGCCAGTGTCAGACAATGTACCTCTCTCCACAGGCCAGCCACAGGACAACAGTATGAGACAGGAGAGGACACCGCCCGTCTCACACCAGACATCGCCAGATTCTGCACATCTTCCAAAATTCAAGATAGTGCAGTCAGACCACTTTCCTACAGCAAATGGAGTAGTAACGCAATGGAAAAAGAACAACCAGAGCTCAAACTTTCCATCATAGTAAACCTGAAAGGAGATATAATAATGACACCACGAGACCAACAGACTGCAAATTACTTAGAAAAAGTAACAATCCTGCAAGGGAAACCTGTAAGCTTGGAAAAGCTGGACCCTTCCGAAAGATGCACACGAGTCGTGCTTTTGGGATACCCAATCGATTTTCCCCTGGATCCAGTACTAGAACACAAGCAAATCCTGAATGCGGAACGATGCCGCACAAAAGTAGACAAGGCAACGACACTTCAGGTTCTGGTGACCGTCATGGGACATGTGCCAGAAACATTCAGTCTTGGAAATTGGGAAATATACCGACAGAGACCATACGTCCCGGAACCCCTGCGCTGCTTCAGGTGTCAGAAACACGGCCACCATCAATCACGCTCCACCGGACAGGAGAGATGCGGAGTGTGCAGCCTGAGACATCCAACCATAGACTGTATAGCCAAGCACAAGGTAAACCAGGCCACAATAGCCAAATGTCCAAATTGTGGAGGCAAACATCATGCCTGAAGCACAACTTGCTCTGCACGGAAAGAAAAAGTGCAGACAGCTCAGGCCAGGATAAACACACAGACCAGCACCACATACACCAACACCAACGTCTGGAACACTCGTACACAGCCACAACAGACACACACTCTCACAGAGCAAAATTTCCCGAATCTATCAATTCCAAATCAGAAAATACACAAAAATGGTGCAGAAATACAGCAAAAGCACCGAAAAACAGTATTTCGTTGTTGATATTGCTGCATATTGGGCTGCGTTGATTGTTCATGCCTGCCTCTTGTGTTGTTGGAACCTGTGCATCTCTGCTGTTCAATACTTCTTTTTTTGGTGTTGTTGTATATAAGAAAAAGCAATCAAAAAGCAATTTTTGTATAGCAAAAAGCAATCACTTTCGGAATCAACACAACAAATATGCAGTTTTACCGAGGTCCAGCTGATAAACATCGTGAAGATCATGGCAAAGACCATTATCAATTGCCTACAGATGACGCAGAACGCCTCACAACAACAGACTCAAGAAATAACTTGTGTAATAATGGACAAGATCGTGCAGCAGACCACAGTTATACAAGAAATAGAGAGTCTAAGACAAAACGGAGCACAAGAGGACAACGCAACATGGACATTCAGACTACCAACAACAGTCGGATAATCAAGACACCAGAACACCACAAACATTCACAAAAGCAATTGCAAGAAGCAGTGACCACTCAAGATTAACGGAATCTTACAACACAAGAGACAAACACCAACAGCCAATGCAGTCTGATATACAACACCAACAAAGAAGTATTGAACAGCAGAGATGCACAGGTTCCAACAACACAAGAGGCGGGCATGAACAATCAATGCAGCCCGATATACAGCAACATCAACAACGAAATACTGGATGGGAGAGATGCACAAATTCCGACAACACAAGAAAGGGCCACGAGCAATCAGTGCAGTCCGACATGCAGCAATACCAACAACAAAGCAATTGACCACAGTTATGCACAGATTCCAACAATGCAGGGGATGACCATGAGCAATCAGTGTAGTCCGATTTGCAGCGACACGACTTGCGAGGTGGAGAATATAGAGGTCGATTCCGAAGAGGAGTTTGACTAGAACAGGCAACACCAACCGAAACCGTCGTCTGGCCATTACGAATACTGCAGTGGAACACTTCTCAACACTGGGGAACCCCACTCACATTCTAGGAGGTTCCCTTGATCTTATATTAATCTCAATAGCACTCAAGCATCAGGCGAAGTGGGAAGTAGATCCGGTGATCAACAGTAGCCATTATCTTCTTGGTTATCTTGAGATGATTTCGGGGCTTTTTTAGTGTCCCCGCAGCCCGGTCCTCGACCAGGCCTCCACCCCCAGGAAGCAGCCCGTGACAGCTGACTAACACCCAGGTACCTATTTTACTGCTAGGTAACAGGGGCATAGGGTGAAAGAAACTCTGCCCATTGTTTCTCGCCGGCGCCTGGGATCGAACCCAGGACCACAGGATCACAAGTGCAGCGTGCTGTCCGCTCGGCCGACCGGTTCCACTATGCTACTGTCACAGCACAAAACATAGAACGACTTCCTACACCACCTGCACAACCTAGGTGGAATTTAAAAAAGGCCAATTGGAATATATACCAAGAGGAACTTGAAAAATGGTATGCAACATACACGTCACCAGACGATTTGAACATACGAGACCAATCTCCAGGAAGCCATTGCAGCTGCTGCAAACAAAGCTATTCCAATCATTATCCCAGGAAACACAAAAGGAAAGAACTATTGGTTCTATAGTAATGAAGTTAAAGTACAAAACCCCAGAGTCAACCTCTTCAGAAAACATCTAAAGAGAAACCCCACATCAGAAAGAAGAACTCTGCTAAGAGCGGCGATGTCTGAAGCAAGACGAGTTTCTAGAGAAGTAAAGGAGGCAAGATGGTTTGAGTGGTGTCAAACTCTTAATGAACATAGTAGTCTTGGCAAGATATGGGGTCAGATTAAAACCATATCAGGTCGACCAGCCCGACCACAGGCATGTATTCAACCATTGCAGGAGGCTGAGAGACTTGCTATCCAATTTGCAGAGAGAACAGCTTCATATCGGCTTCCTGCAATGGTTAGAAGGCAGCAAGAACAATTAAAACAAGATAGGTTGACAGCCATTCATGAGAGCATAGCTACAAATGACGAATGTGACTGTCCCTTCACCAAACAAGAACTAATCAGAGCTAAAAAAGGTGGTCAGTACACAGCACTAGGTGCTGATAACATTACATACTAACATGTAATGTTATATGAAGACGAACATTCGTTCCATCGGGATGCGCCTGAGGTCGGACATTCCATCCTGTCCGACTTTTAGGGTACTACATGCGGGTGTATTATGCCCGGCAACCCCGTACTTGTTTCCGGTGTGGCATGTTGGGGCATCACGCTGCTGGTTGCACTGCGGATCCGGTTGCTCTGGTCAACTTGTTCCGGGAAGAGGATTTCCCGCCGCTCCCTCTGGAGGAGGTCTCCGGGGATGAGGAGGCGAGCGTCCAGTTAGCAGATGCGGCTCCCCATGCGTCGCCCGACGTTCCTCCGGTTGTTGCACACCGTCCTCCGGGTCTTGCAGTGCCGTCGGATGGTCTACATGCTCCTGTCACTGTCTCTGCTGCTCATGAGGGCCTTCCTGGTGATCACTGTGAAGCGTCGCCATCTTCTCCCTCGTCTTCGGCTGCTGCGCCTGGCCCTGTTTCCTTACCTCGGGTCCCGGCTGTGCTGGGTGCTGGGGTGGCTGCGGAGCCTCCTGCTGTGTGTGGCCTGGTTCCCCCTGTGGTGGAGGCTGCCGTTCTGCGTCGGGCGTCGGTTCGTCTGGCTGGTGGTGCCCGGGTTTCTGGGTCCGCTTCCGGCTCTGACGATATCTGGCCGGAGCCCAAACGTTCCCGGCGTTCGTCTTCTGCCTGGGCCAATGTTGGGGACTTCAGTGACTGTGGGTCTTCGGGATTTGACGGTGTGGAAACGGATGCGTCGCTGTCTCCACGGTTAGTGGTGGCGGAGTCCATGTGCCTGCTGGTGCTGGTGCCCGTGTCTCGGGAGTGCCTTCTGTTCCTTCTCTGCCTGGGGACTCTCCGCAGTGGGGAGTGGTGGCTTCCGCTCCCAGGGATGGTGTGGTTGCTGGTGCTGGGCGTGGCCTGGTTGTGACATTACGGAAGGATGCGCGCCGCCCTGGTTCCCTGCAGTCGTCTGGTGGTGTGCCCGTGGCCCAGGTGGTGGTGCCCTATGTCCGGATCCCTGCTCCTGTGAGGGTGTGTGTTGGGGACCTGGAGGACGTGTTGCCGGCGTCTGTGATGCCGCCGGGTCACTGGACGGCGATTGCCGAGTTACTGCTGAATGACGAGCCGGGGGAATTTCATGGTGGGGGGGGGGGTTTCCCATGATATGGGGGATAGTGGCAGTTACTCGCATCAGAAGCGATACCATCTGGGTCCCCTGTTTGCGGGTGTTTGTTGCTAGGGTTCCGGATGGAATGGCGTTCCCGGTGGGTGAACGAGACCCTTGGGGGTGGTTGCGTTGGGAGGCGCTCAATGTGCGGTTCCCACAGGTCTTGTTCCCGGGCAAGTATATGTCCGCTGATTTCTTGTTTCTTTGCTAATTGTAGTGTTGTGTGCCTCTCTGGCGTTTTGTTTGCCCTACTGTATTTTGTGCCCATGCCTCTCCCTTTGTTTGTTGAGGGGCCGGTGTTTTGAAGTGAGTGTTCTTATTTATGTATTTGCTTTTGTGTTGTTACTTTCCCCTGTGTGTTCTATTCATGTATTACCATGTTGTGTTGTATTTTCTTTTTCTTTTTTTATTTTCCTTTGTTTTCCTTTTGTTTGTATTTATGGCTTGTTATGTGTTGTGTATTTTCTTGTGTTATATTTCATTTGATACCTTATGATGTGTTTTGTTGTCGGTCCTTCCGGCCGGTGCTTGTTTGATTTGTTTTATATTGTTCCTATGTTTTGTTTTATTGCTTGCATTGTTTGCTTGTTTGTTATTGTTTTATATTTTGTGTCATGATGTATGCTGTGTTTTTCAGGTGTTTCTCCATTTTTGCTACTTTTTGTCCTGTGCTGTCGGTCCTTCTGGCCGGTGGCTACTTATTTTGTTTGTTTTGTTTTCTATGTTATTTTATTGTATTTACCTTGCATGCTTGCATGTAAAAACAAAAAAAAATAAAAAATAAAAAATAATCAAGTGTTCGAACGAAATCAGTTGAGTCGTGTGTAAACCGTTTTTCATTCATAAACGGGGTTTGGCGGGTGGATGGAATCACTTTTGGGTTTTTGTAGGACGGGCTGCTTTGTTTGGAGGACGGGCTGAAACTAGAGGTGTGCTGACTTGATTAACGAGCATTTGGCTTTTGTTGATGAGGATGGGCTGATTTTTCCAACACATCCTCGACTCAAGTCCATTACATTCAGCGGTCGACCCACAGACGCATTCATAAATTTTAACATGCTGTTCATTCAAAACGGGAATTTTCTAAAGTATAAATTAATATTATAATATATTGGCATATTGTGTATATATAGGCATAGGATAGGTTAGGTCAGGTGTTTAGGTTCTGTTGGCGATTATTTGTATTTGTAGTACGTGGGTGAAGCATTTCAACCCATCCTCGACTCAAGTCCATTACATTCAGCGGCCAACCCACAGACGCATTCATAAATTTTAACATGCTGTTCATTCAAAACGGGAATTTTCTCAAGTATAAATTAATATTATAATATATTAGCATATGTGTATAAATAGGCATAGGTTAGGTTAGGTCAGGTGTTTAGGTTCTGCTGGCGATTATTTGTATTTGTAGTACGTGGGTGAAGCATTTACAGCGTTGTGGTTCGAACAAAATTCGTCAGTGAAGCACTTGTTCCGGATATGTTCGAACGTCAGCAGTTGTGAGTCGTGTGTAAACCGCTTTCATTCATAAACAGGGGTTTGGCGGGTGCATGGAATCACTTTTGGATCTTTGTTTGGAGGACGGGCTGGCATGGAATCACTTTTGGATCTTTGTTTGGAGGACGGGCTGGATTTTTCTTGATGAATGCTTCGTTCACGTCCTCTGCTCGAATCTCACTTCTCTTAATCCAGCCCGTCCTCCAAACAAAGACCCAAAAGTGATTCCAAGCACCCGCCAAACCCCTTATTTATGAAGGAAAAACGGTTTACACACGACTCGCAACTGATTTCGTTCGAACACTTCCGAAACAAGTGCTTCACTGGGGAATTTTGTTCGAACCACAACGCTGTAAATGCTTCACCCACGTTCTACGAATACAAATAATCGCCAACAGAACCTAAACACCTAACCTAACCTATGCCTATATATGCATAATATGCTAAAATAATATAATTTTAATATATATTTGAGAACATTCCCGTTTTGAATGAACAGCATGTAAAAATTTATGAATGCGTCTGTGGGGTCGACCGCTGGATGTAATGAACTTGAGTCGATGACGGGTTGCTTAATCACCCTGTCCTCATCCATTCAATAAAAAAGAAAACATCTAAGTAATTGGGACCACTTACAAAATTAAAATCAATATTCTCTACAGCGCATGCGAGAGATACATAATAATGTTAAAGACTGGTTCCATATCTACACATGGAAATAACTCATGAGACAAGGAAGTATGAAAGTGCAAAGTAGCCCCGTTGAAAAGGATAAGTACAATAAGTATGCTAAGAGAGAACTCCTAGCATTTTCTTAGTCAATAGCAATTGCATTTTCATTTATTTTTTTTATTATGCACCGCATACCCATCCCGTGGGCGGTATCAATGGCTCCAGACTTTTCAACACTCTCTACACATGACTCCCATAGTGTGAAGAACCTGTTCTTGACACTTGATACTTCTTGACAATCTGTATCACGACGCATTTTGACGAATATTGTACTTCAGTTCTAAAACTTATTTACAAGAAAATGGAAGCCGCTCGCGAAATTTACATAAAGTTCAGTTTTCTGTTTGTGGGTCCTCTGGGAGGTTAGGTTAGGGCACTTTAGCATGACAGTTTCTTGACGTTGGGAACGCTCACGACAACTGGCTGGTTCAAGAGAGAGCTTGATGACCACCTCCAAACCATACATGATGAACCAGGCTGTGATTCATACGTCAGCTAGCTGCAAGCAACTGCGTTCACAACCTCTACGGTTGACCAGACCAGCAAGCAGGAGGCCTGGTTAGAGACCGGGCCAGTGGACTTTGGTGTCCGGAACCAACAGGTAAACAACACTCCTCCTCCAGTCATTTCCTCCCGGTTATTGAATGCAGCCATGTTTGTTTATCTTCCGCTCGTGCTCCCCCGCCCGCCTGAGGGCATGGATTTCCCAGCATAATAAGCCAGCTGTGTGAAGGAACGTCTGTGGGACCCCCACTTGTGGCTACAATAACAGGCACTCGTAGTGTTCAGTGTTCGGTATTTAATTTATAGTTAATACTTGTAAGCTTTCTGTATGTTCTGGCTTGAGTGTGGCCCCTGCTTCCGTCCGTTACTTCGTACCCATGTGTAGGTGTTGACGCCGTCACGCTTACTGTAGAGCTAGCTTGAGATGATTTCGGGGCTTTAGCGTCCTCGCGGCCCGGTCCTCGACCAGGCCTCCTTTTTGTTACACACCCCGGGAAGGAACCCATAGCAGCTGTCTAACTTCCAGGTACCTATTTACTGCTAGGTAACAAGGGCATCAGGGTGAAAGAAACATTTTGCCCATTTGTCTCTGCCTCCACCGGGGATCGAACCCGGAACCTCAGGACTACGAATTCGAAGCGCTGTCCACCCAGCTGTCAGGCGCCAAACATGTCAGCTGACATGTTTGTGTGTGTGTGTGTGTGTGGCGGAGTGGGTCTATGTTGACACTTCTGCCACCTGACACTCAGACGTGTTGTGGTCCATGTTGACACTTCTGCCACCTTAAGTCTTCCATTTACTTTGGGACATGTTTCGTTTCGCATTTTTATAGAAAATAAACCTACAAGAGTTTATAAGCCGCAGGAGGCACAGTAACAATAGTGAAGATCAATGCTACATTATACTCACTTGGGCAGTAGTCTGGGTGTGCTGATTTTGTTTTATTTTTGCCGGAGGCGGCAAGTTATTGTGCACCCCATGCTCATCCTGTGAGCGGTAGCGCAAAAAGGATTACAGAGGGCACAGAAGATCTTTATCAAACCTCAACGGTGATAATTACATTAACAATTTCCTCTATCCTTCACACCTTATAATTATAATGTCAGCTAGTTACAGAGAATGTTCTATTTCAAGAGTTCATCAGATAATTTACAGTTCATCATTATACGTTAATGGTAGGTCTTATTAATAATACATAATTGTTTGAGCAATGGAGATATTACAGTCATAGGGGAGCTGCTGTTAGTTATGATTAGTCTTCACAATACACTACTTGCTTCTTAATCTCATATGTCGTTTATCTACTGGGAGCGAAATATGGAAACAGTGCAAGGATTTCAGGCATTTTATCATTAGTAATAAGATTGCCATTTCATACAACGTGAGTTTAGATTTATCTCTAAATGGCTCAATTTTTATTACAGTCCTAGATATAATGTTAGAGTGTGTGTCCCTGTCTTTGTCCGCACACTTTACACTTTACTTCATCTACAAGTCACAATCGACTTGAGAATGCTCCAGGACGGACCGAAACGTCGTCGTCCCTTCACCTTCTAGTGTGTGGTCTGGTCATCATCAATTTACTTCATCTAGATCCCTATACAAGCTGAACTCCCAGAGAGACCTGTAATCAAGTCTTATTGAAGCTGTGACAACGTCTGTTAGTCTGCTGATGTTGTTACTTGCCCCTTACACGTGACGTTGCCTTCTCCCGGGAAAGAATAGTGAGGCTCGGCCTCCTGACTATCCCACACAACCGTGGTGAAGGTGAGTCAAGCCATCAAGGTAGCTGGCCTCATGTTCAAGTTTAAATTCATATTTTAAACAGATATACAGGCTGTTAAATGCCACCCGAAATATTTAACAGACGTAAAAGCTAATTAAAAACAGCAAAATTTAAACAGATAATCATGATAATTAACACCCAGCTAAATTTAAATAGCTATACAGACTAATTAAAATCCACCTAAATTTAAGCAGATTTATATATTAGTAAAAAGCCAACTAAATTTACACGAATAAATAGCCAATGTATGTTTAATTTCGAACAGATATATATATATAGCAAATTTAAAAGCCAGGTAAATTTGAATATACCTGGTTGATACTTGGTTGATGGGGTTCTGGGAGTTCTTCTACTCCCCAAGCCGGCCCGAGGCCAGACTTGACTTGTGAGTTTGGTCCACCAGGCTGTTGCTTGGAGCGGCCCGCAGGCCCACATACCCACCACAGCCCGGTTGGTCCGGTACTCCTTGAAAGAAACAATTTGATGCTTGCTGGGAGGACGTTGAACAACCGCGGACCTCTGATGTTTATACAGTGTTCTCTGATTGTGCCTATGGCACCTCTGCTCTTCACATACGTATAACTAATTCAAAAGCCAACTAAATATAGTCACGTGATGAAACGTGTCCCAACCAGCCTGACCTTTCGAACGTTCACACCGTCACTAAACTGATGTATTACATTTTTTTATTTAAAATTTTGCCCGAAGGGCGAGTTCATTGAGCAGCGCCACTCATCTTGTGAGTGGTCATAATTGCCAAACCTAACCTAGCCTAGCCTAACCAAACCAAACCTAGCCTAACATAGCCTATCCTAATCTAGCCTAGCCTAACCTAGCCTTACCCGACCTAGCCTAACCTAGCTTAGACTAACCTAGCCCAGCCAACCTAGCCTAACCTAGCCTAGCCTAACCTAGTCTAACCTAGCCTAACCAAACCAAACCTAGCCTAACATAGCCTAGCCTAACCCGACCTAGCCTAACCTAGCTTAGACTAACCTAGCCTAGCCCAACCTAGCCTAGCCTAACCTAGCCTAACCTAGTCTAACCTAGCCTAACCTAAGCTAAGTTAGCCTAGCCTAACCTAAGCTAAGCTAACCTAACCTAGCCTAGCCTAATCTAACCTAACCTAGCCTAACCTAGCTTAACCTAACCTAGCCTAGCCTGACCTAGCTAACCTAGCCTAACCTGACCTAGCTTAACCTAACTTAGCCTAACCTGACCTAGCTTAACCTAATCTAACCAAACCTGACTTAGCTTAATCTAGCCTAGCCTACCTAGCTTAGCCTAACCGAACCTAGCCTAACCTATCCTAATCTAGCTTAGGCTAGGCTAGCCTAGCCTAAGCTAACCTAGCCTAGCCTAACCTAGCCTAATCTAGTCTAGCCTAAGCTAAGCTAACCTAGCCTAACCTAGCCTAATCTAACCTAACCAAGCCTAGCCTACCGTAACCTGGCCTAGCCTAGCCTAACCTAGCCCAACCTAGCCTAGCCTAACCTAGCCTAGCCTAACCTAGCCAACATAGCCTACCTTAACCTAGCCTAGCCTAACCTGACCTAGCCTAACCTGACCTAGCCTAACCTAGCCTAACCTAGCCTGATCTAGCCTAGCCTAACTTAGCCTACCCTAACCTAAGCTAACCTGGCCTAGCCTAACCTAACCTAGACGTCAATGGGAATACTCGTCAGAGAGAATGAAGTTGCAATTTCCCACTATGCTTAATCCAGCTGACAGTCCTACCTAACCCTACCCTAACCTAACCGAGAGTCGACGAATAAAACACAAAACTCGATACAAGAACTTTTTTGGCCTTAGGGAATACATAGGTCATAATGCGATGTGCTATATCGAGCGCGCGGGACGTTGCTCAAGCGCGCGGGACGTTGCTCAAGTGCGTGGGACTTGCTCAAGCGCGCGGGACGTTGCTCAAGTGCGTGGGACGTTGCTCAACCGCGCGGGACGTTGCTCAAGTGCGTGGGACATTGCTCAAGTGCGTGGGACGTTGCTCAAGCGCGCGGGACGTTTCAACACAGCCGAACGGAGATTCCAGAGTGAACGAGAGAGAGCAAGAACGTTTTGCCATGTTTTGAAAGATGACGTCAGTTACCTAGCGGGCCCGTCCTCTCGCCTTCTCACAACGTCACAAAAAAATGACGCAGTAAATTATCCAAACCTAACCTAACAACGACCCACGGACACAACGCGAACTTGTGCAAGCAGCTGTGATTATAATACATCATGATTGTGATTTATAATACATCATGATTGTGATTTATAATACATCATGATTGTGATTTATAATACATCATATTTTTGTGATTTATAATACATCATGTTGTGATTTATATACATCATATTTTGTGATTTATAATACATCATGTTGTGTTTATAATACATCATGTTTGTGATTTATAATACATCAGTTTGTGATTTTATAATACATCATGTTTGTGATTTATAATACATTATGTTGTGATTTATAATACATCATGTTTTGTGATTTATAATACATCATGTTTGTGATTTATAATACATCACGTTTTGTGATTTTGACGTCAAACGCGATGCCTTATCCGAAGAGAGCTGGCGCTGGGAGACGGGTAGGCCAGGCTGATTAGATCACTGATTATATTATGGGTCTATATTATATAGCACAAACACACCAGTGTGAGCACAAACACACCAGTGTGAGCACAAACACACCAGTGTGAGCACAAACACACCAGTGTGAGCATAAACCACAGTGTGAGCACAAAAACAACAGTGTGAGCACAAACACACCAGTGTGAGCACAAACACACCAGTGTGAGCACAAAACACCAGTGTGAGCACAAACACACCAGTGTGAGCACAAAACACCCAGTGTGAGCACAAACACACCAGTGTGAGCACAAACACACCAGTGTGAGCACAAACACACCAGTGTGAGCACAAACACACCAGTGTG
>WNGS01163731.1:128491-147897 GCA_020271785.1 Procambarus virginalis
TGTTGGGTTGATTAGATACACAGTGTTTAGTGTTTCATATTATTTAGTAGTCCTGGATACGCAGTGTCCGTAGACGTTGAGACGAGCCTGAAGCAGAGCAGAGAGCTGAGTGAGGCCGGAGTCGCGGAGCTTCTATGTGGAGAGTGTACTGAGCGTCGGTACAGTATCTCGCAAGTGTCTGCTCTAGACCACACTTGAAAGTAGACTAGTTATATTGCTATTCTGCTGCTTATATGCTTGGGCAACACTTCACCGGGTTGCTCGGGGCAACACCTCACCTCATTCATCTCCAAAGGTTGACAGGAATATTAACAATGCATTTGGACGAGTATATTATTGGGATAATCTACACGCTACAGAACTCCCCCTCCCAGGATGAAAGGAAAAATACTTGATCAAGGAACCTAGCTGGTCGTGAATTGTACGCCCTGCTCGCGTTGTATAACCCTCAAAGTTAACTTCCTCCTCTTCGCTGATGTCATCTAACGGGGTCGTAGGGTAGGAGGTCGCACTGGATCGTCTGTCGTCGTAGGATCAGTAGTGGTGCAGTTGGTAACTGGGGGTGTAGGGTGGGTGTCGTACAGGATCGTCCGTTGTCGTAGGTGGCGGTGCTGCTGGTAACTGTGGTCGAAAAGTGAATGGCGTAGTCGGCGGATGTGCCTCTGGAGGGATGTCTGGGGCAGTGTCACAGTGTGCTGGTTTAAGGCGATCGATGGCTATGTTTACCTGCTGTCCTCGGCATTCATGGTGAAGAACTTCGGTGTTCGAGAAACCACTTTAAATGGTCCTTCGTAAGGTGATGTAGAGGGCGTCGAACAGCGTCGATTCTTACAAACACGTGTTCAGTGGTGTGGGGCTTATGAGGACATATGTAGCACGAGTTGTCGGTTGGCGTGGTGGTGTAGGCCGAATGCTTGTCATGGCCGCCCGTAATTTCTGGACAAAAGTGGGGTCTGGGGGTGTGATGGTTAAGAAATCCTGTCAACCTTTGGAGATGAATGAGGTGAGGTGTTGCCTCGAGCAACCCGGTGAGGTGTTGCCCAAGCATATAAGCAGCAGAATAGCAAATATTAACTAGTCTACTTTCAAGTGTGGTCTAGAGCAGACACTTGCGAGATACTGTACCGACGCTTAGTACGCTCTCCACATAGAAGCTCCGCGACTCCGGCGTCACTCAGCTCTCTGCTCTGCTTCAGGCTTCGTCTCAACGTCTACGACACTGCTGTATCCAGGACTACTAAATAAATATGAAACACTAAACACTGTGTATCTAATCAACCCAACAACGTAACTTAATCGTACATTACACTTAGTACCCTTACTCAAATCTCTGAATATGTTAGATATTAAGTCACTGCACATCCTCTCATGTGTATTTTATGTATATTGCATTGTATATTGCATTGTATTGCATTGTATGCATTATATTGCATTGTATGCATTATAGTGCATTGTATGCATTTTATTGCATTGTATGCATTTTATTGTATTGTATGCATTTTATTGCATTGTATGCATTTTATTGCATTGTATGCATTATATTTCATTGTATGCATTATATTGCATTGTATGTACTAGCTCTATCTATAAATTCATCAGTATTTGTATAATACCTTGTATGTATGTACTTTACCGGAATAAACATTTGAATTTGAATATATAAACAGAACCCATGACCACCACACCAGAAACAAATACCTATTTGATATTCCAAAAGTACAAATTAATCAAACTAGAAATGCTCTACAAATCAGGGGACCCAGAATGTGGAATGGCCTTCCCAATCATGTTAAAGACTGTACCTCTCCCAACCAGTTTAAGATAAAAACTAAGTACTACCTAATTAACGCAATGTAACCTACCTTACCCCTAAATGTCAACCCATGTCTACTATTTTAAACAATGCTGTTTGTTGACCAAATTGTATACTTGCTATTTTTCTGCCATGTTCCTCCCATTTTCTGTGGGGAGCTGATCTGGAGCCCCTCCGTCATTAGCCCTGGAGCTTATCAGGCTAATGTATGTTATATTAGACCGGGACATTCGCTAAGGAGCTCAGACCTACCAGGGACCAGCGCCAGAACCTGGCCCCTTCAGAGAGGTTTCAGGGAGCAATGGCCGTGGAAAACCCCCCCTTGTGGTTGGGGTTTTCCTTATCTGCCATCGGCCGGGGTCAGGCACCCAGAAAGGTAGGCATGACAAAACAAACCCCACATGGTAAAAACTAAAACAAAAAAACGAACAGAGGTAGAAACTCCCTACAATCTCAAGGAAACAAGCAAACAAGCAAACATCACACTTTACTGCTGCGCCGATCGTCCGCGCCGATCATCCGCGCAGCCCTTCCCACCCCGAGAGGGGGAAGGGGGAGCCCCGGACCTTCCGTGCCGGCTGCCAAGCTTCAGTTTGTAAGCTAATGTCAACCAGGACAGACGCTTCTCTGGCCTCAGTTTCCTAGGCGGTGTTTGCCTTGTGTGGCGTTCACTGCCATGTGTTGTGTTGTGCGGTGGCCAAGAGTACCTCATCAGTGCCAGGGCTGCATGCGCTTAATGGCTGACTTCCCTAAGTGCCCTGTGAGTACTGCCCTTGCGTAACAGGGTTATCTTCCCTGGGGCGTTCGGGAACCATTCCCGTAGAGGTTCTTGCTGCTTGGCATTTGCCTCGCCCTTGGGGTCAGCTGGGGCTTGGGGCCCTTGTTTGGCCCTGGGTAGGGACTGGTATTGTGCTGGTTAGGGCGTCAAGGTGTTATGCGACCTGCCACCTAAGAGGCGACCGGTTCCTGTTGCCTCTGGAGACGGCGTACTTTTGCAGGGTTTTTCTTTTTTTTTTTTTCAATTGCCTGGTGGGGGTCTGCCCAGAGTGGCTATAGTTTCACTGGTAGTGTTTGGCGGCCTTCTGCTAGGCCCCCGTGATTGTACACGTCGCAGGGGTTTTCAGTGCTATCCTCTACCCTCTTGTTATTTTTGGGTTTCTTAACCGGTTAGCAACACCTTGTCCGGGCTTCCCATAGCAGTCAGCCTACGGGCCCTGGAAACCCGTCTGGGCTCGGTGGACCATTGAATGTGTCTTCCGGGTTCCAACCCGTCTTGTACGGGATTGTTGGTTGCTGTGCCCTTGTCTCCGGGTGACAGTCGCCACTTTTACCTCCGTCATGTTGCCTGTTAGGTCACTGACACCTTACCCGGAGTCTTGCGAGAGATTTTTCTCTGCTTGTTCTCCAGTACTCTCCTGATGTTATTACTGTTCAGAGTACAGGCGGCATCCGTGTTGCAAGCTCGGTTAGGTTGCTGCAACATGCTAGGTTGGTTTCCCACTCGGATGTCCCGAGGCCGCCCCGTTTTGGTTAGGTGCTGTTCGCCCCTTTCCCTCCCTGTTCCCGGCTCCGGACTGTCTGCGGGTTTCGGGGTCGGGGCGGGGTTTAGTTGGGGCCGAGACTCGGGCGGTTTTCGGGGGCTGCCCTGTTCGGGTTGGGGGACGGAGGTTTTCGAGCCTGTTCCTCCTGCCAAGGTTTCTGGGTCTTACCAGTGGCCCTTTCTTGCTGCATTTTCCATGGACTGCTTGATACCTGCTTGATGGGGTTCTGAAAGTTCTTCTACTCCCCAAGCCCGGCCCAAGGCCAGGCTTGACTTGTGAGAGTTTGGTCCACCAGGCTGTTGCTTGAAACGGCCCACAGGCCCACATACCCTCCACAGCCCAGCTGATCTGGAACTTCTCTTAGAAAACAGTCCAGTTTTCTCTTGAAGATGGCCACGGTTGTTCCGGCAATATTTCTTATAGTCGCTAGGGAGGACGTTGAACAACCGCGGACCTCTGATGTTTATACAGTGTTCTCTGATTGTGCCAATGGCACCTCTGCTCTTCACTGGTTCTATTCTGCATTTTCTTCCATATTGTTCACTCCAGTACGTTGTTATTTTACTGTGTAGATTTGGGATCTGTCCCTCCAGTATTTTCCATGTGTATATTATTTGGTATCTCTCTCGTCTCCTTTCTAGAGAGAGTACATTTGGAGACCTTTGAGGCGATCCCAATAATTTAGGTGTTTTATCTCGTCTATGCGTGCTGTATATGTTCTCTGTATTCCCTCTATTTCAGCAATCTCTCCTGCTCTGAAGGGGGAAGTGAGTACTGAGCAGTACTCGAGACGGGACAACACAAGTGACTTGAAGAGTACAACCATTGTGATGGGATCCCTGGATTTGAAAGTTCCGTAATGCATCCGATCATTGTTCTGGCTGACGTAATACGTCAGCGTATCGGACTCTCTTTTCTTTAAGGGCGGAGGGCTTGGAGGACGGCTCTGCCCTGGACCTCTGTTGCTGGTTCCTGGGGCTGTGGGGGATGCCTGCAAGCAGTTCTGGGGCGGTTTGCCCCTGCCTGGGTTTTCTGCTTTTGGGCGGAGTTTTTCGCCCAACCAGTCTGCTTGCGTTCCATTTTTGCTAGCGTGTTTTCGTATCATTAGCGTCGGTCACAGCCCTCTGTTCTGCCGGCCATTTTCGTCTGCCGGTTTCCCTGCGCGGCCACCAGGGCGGCATTGCGGTTTGTTTACATGCGCCTGGGTGTGCGAGCGAGTTTCTTGGGTGGGTTTACACCTTTTTTCAGGGGTTTTATTCACCTGTTGTCATTTCTTTGTTTTTCTGGTGTTTTCTGGCTGTTTCCTGTTCCTCTTGGAACGTTTGAGTGTTGATTTTACACCGGGTTTCCCATTTTGTCTGTTTTGGGTTTGGGCTCAGTGTCCCTGGCTGTTTTGCTTCCTCCCACACCTTGTCCCTCGGTTTTTGGTCTGTTATAACCGTTTCCCAGGGGGTTCTGTCTGGGGGCTGTGCTTTGCCTTTCTGTGGTGTTTCTCCGCCTGCAAAATATGGTGGCTTGGGCTCCCCCTGGTTCGATTCCGGGTTCCTTTTGGTTTTTTGGTTTCGTTCCGGAGGTTTCTTCCTCTTGGGCCCCCTTTGTGGGATCAGGGGGCTTTGTTTTCTCGTGTAATTACCTAAGTAATGACCTAAGTGTAGTTACAGGATGAGAGCTATGCTCGTGGTGTCCTTTCTTCCCAGCACTCTTTGTCATATAACGCTTTAAAACTACTGACGTTCTTGGCCTCCACCACCTTCTCACCTAACTTGTTCCAACCGTCTACCACTCTGTTTGCGAAAGTGAATTTTCTTATACTTCTTCGGCATCTGTGTGTTCTTAAAGTTCCAGGTCTCAGGAAATCTTCCTTATCGATTTTATTAATTCCTGTTACTATTTTGTATGTAGTGATCATATCACCTCTTTTTCGTCTGTCTTCTAGTTTTGGCATATTTAATGCTTCTAACCTCTCCTCATAGCTCTTGCCCTTCGGTTCCGGGAGCCACTTAGTAGTATGTCTTTGCACCTTTTCCAGTTTGTTGATGTGCTTCTTAAGATATGGGCACCACACAGCTGTTGCATATTCTAACTTTGGCCTAACAAAAGTCGTGAACAATTTCTTTAGTATATCACCATCCGTGTACAGGGGTACCTCAGTTTAAGAGTTTAATTCGTTCCTGGAGATGGCTCGTATTCCGAAAACTCGTATTCCGAAGCTAATTTCCCCATAAGAAATAATGGGAAATGAATTAATGCGTTCCTGACTACCCCAAAAACCCCACATCAAACTAAATTTTTATACCTAATTCATCTAAATAAACCTAGAAAACTATGTTCAAGTTATTACTTACCTTGCTGTTGAATGCTGTAGGCATATGGAAGATGGTGAGGAGGGGAGAGGAGGAGAGGAGTTGCTGTTTGGAAGGGGAGTCCCCTTCCATTATCACATCAGGCAGTGAGGACTTCACTGGTATGCACACACTGGCACATTTTGCCTGCATACCACTAGGACTTGCTTGTCTTACTAAGAATTTGTCTAAAGACACTTGTTTTTCCCTACATTTTAACACTTGTCTGTAGTAAGACATCACACTATCATTTAAAAGGTCAATGCAACGGCCTGCTACAGCTTTATCTGGGTGAGTTTTTTCAACAAAACTTTGCAGTTCTTCCCATACTTCACACATTTTCTTAATCAAGAAGGGACACCCTATACTGCCTCTACTCACAGCTATTTTCTTAGTTTGAACCTTACCAATGCTTTCTTGAGACCCATGGTGAGATACATAATAACAAATTGTATAGTCAAATGACCAAAAATCCAACAAAACACTGAAAATCCGGTGAAGAATTGATGTGGGATAGTCACTGGGCGTGAGACAATGGTAAACTGAGGGGCGGAGGGGTGGAGGGGCAACGATCGCTGAAACACCACGCGCTTGGTCACCCTGAACGCGTATCAACAACTCGCGTTCTGAGGTAACCCTCGCCTTCCGAGACATATTTTCCTAGGAAATCCTGCTCGTATTTCGAAAAACTCGCATACAGGGACACTCGTGTTTCAAGGTACCACTGTATTTAAAAGCAATTCTGTAGTTAGAAAGCGTGGCATAGGCTTCTTGCACAATNTTGCGGACGACGTAACACATGTAATAACATCCAACCAAGCAGCCAAGCAGCCAAGCGGCCAGCATGCAACTAAACCCGCAAGGCAAACGGGAACTAGCCAGGACTGCTAACTGGGAAAGGAAATGGAGGATCACCACTAACCCAGAAAAGATCAATTAAGCACTGTCGGATGTATGGCCTTCTCAATCGAAATGAGGGAGGGATAAGAATCCGCGGTGAACCATAGCCATCTCAAACTCCAACACAGTGCTCGGATACAACTTCAACAGACTACTCAACTCCTCCCAGTTTGTATCCCAGAAGACAGCAATGGCTCGAGGTTCGCTGGCGAGGCTCTTCCGCTTCAAGCAAGCCCCATCCCACATCAAGCTCCACCTGTACAGAATGATTATAAGGCCTAGCCTTGAATACCCTTACGTCCCTCTGAACCTCACCAACAAATCCAACATGCTGAAGATCCAACGGGTACAAAACAAAGCACTCCGCTTTGCGGAGGGCCTGACACTGATGGATAGGGTAAGAACTGACCAAATCCATGAAACGCTCAACATGAAGCCAATGAACATCAGGCTCAGCTACCTGGCCAGAAGACAGCTGTACCACATGAAGAATATGTATATCCCAGACCCCGAAGATCCCTACGTAGCAGAAAACACCACCAGCGACTACGAGATCCGCGAACCACCACACAGAACTAGAAAAATCACTCTCCAACAAAAAGTGATCAGACATATCCACGATGAGGCCTTCCCAAGACCTCAAATACTAAGCGGCTTGCCAGACGACCCTGATGAGTGGCCCATCCCGGACCCCATCTACACCAAATGAAGAATAAAGGAAATAAAAAAAAAAAAATATATATTTTCTGCTCAGGGGGAAAAAAGACACAAACTGGTTTGGGGCTTATTTATTAATTTTGGAGATGGTTAATAAATTCTGCAGAACGTGTATTGATAAACAAAAGTAACATACCCATGTCTACTGAGTACTAATATTTAACTTAAATTGTACACCCGTATTAGGTGAGTAAGCTTAGCCTAGTGACATGGTAAACACGTTCTGCAGAAACCTAATGTCATTATAGTGAATTTTACAACTTAAATTTATATACTAGTTCAAGCAATTATATAACTAGTTCGATCCATTATACACTTTGCAAATATATAACTTGTTCGATCAATTATGTGATCTTTATTAATTATATAACTAGTTCGAACAATTATAAACTTAACTATAGAAACTAGTTCAAACAGTTATATAAATTTAACTATAGAAACTAGTTCAATCAAGTGAATAGGCCACATAACACTTAACGGAGGCCGACTGGGCAAAGAATTAGCTGCGGACAGCGGGACACTTGGGGACCGGCGCTGCACCCCCACCGCAGGCCAGCTGGCCGGACCCCCCCCCCCGAAGGGCGAGGCCCGCTGGCCGCTATAAGGAGGAACATGGTAGCTCGCTACCGTGGCCGCGTAACCGTGCCCGTATGCCCGGAGAGGCCGTTAAAAAACAGTCAGGTGCCCCTGACTGAAAAAGGTACCAGTCCGGGTCTACAGGCAGCTGTTAACGGAGACAGCTTCCTTGGTGTGCTGATGTAGCGCCATCCTGACAAGCCATGGGCGTAGAGAGGCGAGATAACCCGGCGACAGTGACCCTGGGAGGAGTACGTACTGCAGGGTTTGGATCCCATATAGGAAGGCTTCCCACCGTGGCAAATGACTGTTCGATCCCGCGTATATCCTCGTCGCTGGTGCCCGCCCTCACAGCGACCAGTCCTGGAAGGCTGGCCCCAGGGCGGGTGTGGGAAAGTGAACGCTGTCCACACAGGGGCCGACTCCCCAGGGTTGACCCCGTGTTGGTCGTTGTCGCTGTGGCGGGTCCCACGGACGCGGGGGGGAGGAGGTGGCTTAGAGGCATGTGGGTCGCCACCCAGGATACCTCTCGTGGTGGCTCGTGATCAGTGGTCCGCCTCTCGGGCCCCACCACCTGGTCCTCATGCATTCATGGTGTTCCTCGTGCGCGTTCTACCGTGGATCTGGAAGTATTTAAGGCAGTAAGAGGGGGCAGAAGCTGGCATGCAGTGGTAACGTATAAGGCAACGGCACGGTTGTGGTGGGCCCACACCAAACGCGTACTGGTATCAGCGAGGCTGCAAGAGTGAGGTTAACTGGATGCTGCACCTGTTGCGAGAGGCAGGAATGTTAGATTTGACTAAAGTCCCAAGCATAACTGAGTGGGGGGACAGAGAAGCCTGGCAAAGGTACTGCCAGATACAAAAACCCTCACTCCTGGCACAAACGGACACCTCCACAGCGGGAACTAAGGGAAGTAGTGAAAAGACAGCGTCCAGTAATAGTCAACGACCGTAAATGTAAACCCAGAAAGTAAATTGAACAGGCGTGAATGAGCGTAAAGCAAGAACCATGAGGCCCGTACTCAGCAAACGGTACATCATATCTGACTTTACGTATTAGTGGAGAGGCAAATAGCCGAGTAAACAACGCAAATGTAACCGGGGTGAGTAACATAATTGTGCAGCAAGACCAAGCGTAAAAACGCCTCCTCGCTGGCTTGCTTACTAATTTAAGAGGCAAGCAAGTGAAACGACAACTGTAAACACAGCAAAATAAACGACATGCTACATGGCAATACACTAATAACAAAAAACTGAGGTAGGTTAAATGTAACATTTAGAGCATAAATGGTGAACGACATAACTTAACCAGTAGTTATTAACAAACAAGCAAGAGCTAACGAATATACAGTAATAGAGTTCAGAGGGAATTAAACATACATGCAGGGCCAGGAAATTGTAAAGCGGGAGACAGGGGCCCGCAACACTGCAACTAGAGCATCCTACTAACTCTGCTTAATAATGATAATGGCAGAGCAAAAGTTAAGCGAACGCACTTGTAAGTACAGCAAAAATAGAATAAAACGTGCAGCATAGTTAGAACCATGGTAGAACAAATTGCTGTAGGCCGGTGGAAATGCTAACCCAGGGAAACTGAAGCAAGAGGCATGGGCCTGTAACTCGGTAACTAGCCCAACCTAACAGCTGGCTTAGTTAAGTCAAATACGATGAGCAAGGGTTTTATAAGTTAAAGAAGCGAGCAGCGATGGTAGACCTTAACCCTAACCCACATTAACTTAGCGTGTATAACGCAAGCAGCAAGCGACTGAATTGCGCAATTAATGAATTAACTTAACGTCCGTTGCCGCATGGTGAACTGCAAAATCGTGCCCCGGAACATCACAGCTGGAGCATCACCGCTGGGACACCTGCGGCTGTACATCTGCTACGACTCCCTGTGTACAGGAGTCGTAGCAGATGCCGGGAAAAAAGGTTAACATAGTTCCAATCTACAAAAGTGGCAACAAGGAAGAATCCCCTCTCAATTATAGACCTTAATTATCATTGACAAATGTAATAGTCAAAATATTTGAAAAAATAATTAAAACTAATAATGTAGAACACCTGGATAAAGGAGATGTAATAACAGACAGACAGTATGATTTTTTAAATGTAATATCCTATGCAACGAATTTATTCAGTTTCTATGATCGAGCCACAGAGATTTTACAGGAAAGACATGGTTGGATTTACTGCATATATCTGGACCTAAAAGAAGATGTTTGACAGAGTTCCACATAAGAGGTTGTTCTGGAAACTGGTACATGTTGAAGGAGTGAGAAGTAAGCTTCTAAAATGGATGAAGAATTTTCTAACTGACAGAAAAATTAGGGCATTATAATCAGAGGCAATGTATCGGACTGGAGAAATATGACAAGTGGAGTACCACAGGGTTCAGTTCTTGCACCGGTAATGTTCATTGTCTACATAAACGAGCTACCAGATGGAATACAGAATTATATGAACATGTTTGCTGATGATGCTAAGATAATAGGGAAGATGAGTAACTTAGATGATTGTCATGCCCTTCAACAAGACCTGGACAAATAAGTGTATGGAGCACTACTTGGCAAATGGAATTTAATGCGAATAATTGCCATGTTATTGTATGTAGAATTGGAGAACATAGATCCCCACACAACCTATAAATTATGTGAGAAATATTTAAAGAATTCTGACAAAGAAAGAGATGTAAGGGTGGTTCTAGATAGAAAACTATCACCTGAGGACCACATAAAGAACATTGTGTGAGGAGCCTTTGCTACACTTTCTAACTTTCAGAATTGCTTTTAAATACATGGATGGCAAAATACTAAAGAAATTGTTCACGACTTTTGTTAGACCAAAGCTGGAATATGCAGTGGTTGTATGGTGCCCATATCTTAAGAAGCACATCAACAAACTGGAAAAGGTGCAAAGACATGCAATTAAATGGCTCCCAAAACTGAAGGACAGAAGCTACAAGGAGAGGTTAGAGACATTAAATATGCCAAAATTAGAAGATAAAAGAAAAAAAGGTGATGTGATCACTACGTACAAAATAGCAACAGGAATCGATAAAATTTACAGGGAAGAACTCCTGAGACCGGGAATTTCAAGATCAAGAGGTCATAGATTTAAACTAATTAAAGCTGCCGAAGTAATATAAGAAAATTCACTCGTGCAAACAGAGTGGTAGACAGTTGGAACAAGTTAAATGAGAAGGTGGTGGCCAAAATCGTCAGTAGTTTCAAAGCGTTATATGACAGAGTACTGGGAAAACGGTTCACCACGAGCGTAGCTATCATCCTGTAACTTCACTTAGGTAATTACATAATTCTCTCGTGCACACACACACTCTCTATCTCTCTCTCTTCCCCCTCCCTTTCTCTCCCTGTTTGTCTTTCTCTGTCTGTTTGTCTTTCCCTGTCTGTTTGACTCTCTCTGTTTATATGTCTTCCCCTCAACATTCCTGGCAAGTTTCTTTTTATGAGATCTAATGTGGCCTTCGCACACTTCTCAATGTGGGTTAACTTTGATACTGATGGAGATATGTTCTTTCCTCAGCCGCCCAGACTGACGCTCCACATCATCATCCATGAAGCCAAGGACCTCAAGCCAAAAGCATCCAAAGGCGAGTACCATAGCTTACTGTTTTTGCTTGTCGGGACCTATTATTGTTATGATAAAGCGGTTTTCTGGGAGTTATGATAGTTGCAGCGAGGAAGATGACGAATGTTAAAATACGATTCACATCAGTAATATCATCATACTATCATGCAAGAAGAGCCACACATCTATGGATCAGCCAATAAAATCAGCAGACTCCTATAGATGTTACTACTGCTAGGCTTGGACTTGGTTATAAGTATCTCAGGGAATTTTCATTATCGCCTGATGTAGACCTGACCAAATGTAAATTGTGTCAACAAAGTTATTCGCATACCCTCCGTCACTATGTGATGGAGTGCGAAACAATAAGTGAATTCAGAGACAATTCTATATCAAATGTTCTGGAGATTTGTAAATATTTTATTCAGAATGATCTGCTACCAGAAATCTTAGCCAAATATCCCTAATTTGCTAACTGTAGGTAGTAATTGAGTGATTGTAATCTATCCACCGCTGCCCACTGGATGGGGGGCGGTGCTGTGTGCAGGACAAACATATCAATTGTGACAGTAGCTCTGCACGTATGTCAGTTGCTTAATTTAGAAACTGTACTTGTGGTCAGTCTCGAGCCCATTTTTGATGTGACAATGTGCATTGAATTTTGTAACTAGTCCATCAAGAGTGTAACTTGCTTAGCTAAATGAATTGTGGGGTTCCAGTGTTTCAAAGTTGGGCATAATCCTCCAACATCACTTTGACTCTGGAAGTCAGTACAACACTTGAACTTAACACAAATTTTGTTAACTACACTTGCAGTAAGGTAATATATTAGATGTAAAATAAAAGACACTGCTCTAGAATCCTACACATCTGTCTCAAGACATCTGGCATACAATTCATTGGAGTAAACTCTCTCTCTCTGCTCAACAACAGTGCTAGACAAAGATATCCCACAGTCCATTACTACACGGGAGAACGGCTCCTGTGGTACAACAATAGATTACAATAAAGCCCTTAGAACACTCTGACTCAAATTATCTGATGATAAACACAGAATCCACTTGGAATAAGAATAACTGGCCACAACACACTGCAATTTAGGCCTACGAGAAATGTTACCACTGTTAATAGTTACACAAGTTTTACCAAATTGTCCTCCCATGACATAATCTGGAGATGCTTGGAGTACTGTCTGTTTACAATCATTAAACCTATGAAGCTGTGTCACACCCTTACAAACAACTGAAGAGGGAGACGCAATAGGTCTCTATCCGCTTGCCAGAAGCTGATCTGAATGATTTCCCATGCTCTCCAACAATGGACCTACATCACAGACTGTCTTCTTGCTACTCTCTGACATCTCTGGGTCAGTTCTACTTAACTTACATAAAGCCAATGACACAAGATCTGGAGCGAGCGGGCAAGTAAGTGGTATTTTAACCTCCTCCCCATCACCTTCCTGTAGGCTAGGGCAAGGCGGGGCCTCTACAACTGACTCACTCTCAACAACCAAGTTGGCCACACATGAATCCTGAAAATCCACCTCCCACTTCACCTCCGAAGGGGGTACTGATCTCTGGAACAGTTACCTTGGTAGTGACAGAACTGACAACTGGAACAATAATAGAACTGGAATCAGCACAGGTAGGGTAGATAACACCATCCTCTACACCAGGCTGTTCACTCACAGGGTCCGTAGAATTACCCAAATCTACCCAAATCCACTCAAATTTACCCAAATCCTGCTATTATTACATAAGTAATGAAAAATATAGTTTATTTACTCACTATAATGTTGGTGCTGAATGCAGAACATGATCAAACCTGTTTTTACTCTGAAATAATCTAATTTCATAACAAAATTAGAAGTAAATAAGTAGCAGGTTGTGGAGCGACTTATCCAAGATATATGATTGCCTGGAGATTGTTTGCTGGCATATCAGCCTCCTGTACACAGTGATCCAGTCGTCGTACTTCTTCGCTCAAATTGTTGCAAATTTAATTGGTGACATTAACAAGTAGAATGCCTATTTGTAATAATATATTTCATAAACAGCCACAAAACACATAATATTTATTAAAAATAAACGTGTCTGGAAGTTAAATAAACTCCAAAGGACACTAATTTTGTTATATAGATACTAACGTTGTTCGTTGGTATCCATTTGCTACTTAAACTACTCGCGTCCATTTCGCTCATAGAACACCGAACCCTACACGCTCTCTGATATATTGCTCAATTAATAGAGATTCACAAATAAAGCTTATATTTGTATATGTTATCAGAAAAGCAGAGATAAAATAGTTTTTGTGAATCCATCACAGTGATTATATCTTATTAGAGAGGAAAGATATTCATATTTTAAACAAGGTTTCTTGCCCAACGCTTTCCCTATCGATGGGAACTACGACCTTTCGAAGATCAATGTCAATTTAATCTAGATATTGTAATAAACAAAGTTTTCTATGTCATCATAAAGACAGAAATACAAGCTGCATGTTTATACTTTGGCATAAATATAACTGAAGTGAAAGTGAAGATATATGCCTTTTTATAGTTACTTGATATCTAGCTCAGGGAGTGTGAAAGCTTGCATACACAAGCCAATCAGTTGTGTAATTCATTTGCATATATGCAAAGTACCATTAAAGGTCTATATGTCAGAATAAAGACAGATGTAGATGATAATGTGACTACATTCAAAGGAAAATATATCTTAAATGAAAGCCAATATATGGTTAAATAAATAGCAAATTCTACACCGTCGCCAGTGTCCGGACACATGAAAACCTCCAATGCATTGGTGTCCAGCCAGGTGGGCAATACAGGCTTTACATTTCCAATAAATTATGTAATTCAGAGAGATGCGTTGATAAACGTTAATGTTTTATAATTTAAATACAGATACATTATAAACTTTGTTTTCAAATGTAAATAGCTGACAAGTTAGCCAAGGAATCTGCCTTTAACCCTTTAATTACACAACACATCATATGATGTGTTGAGTGACTTGCAGTAACTTGCGCTCCACATCATATGATGTATTGGAGTACCGTGCAAGATTTGAAAGGCCCGCAGGGTAGAGGGGGACCTCCATACACTGCCCAAGGGCTAAAGTAAATAGCCGCCATTTTGTAAAAAAATCCAGCTCACGCTACCATTGCATAGGAGGCATCAGTTACCCAGCAGCCACCATGTCGAGCGCACGGCCGAATGCTTCCCGGGCGCGCACCACGCAATCACTCACCCAAGAGCAAATAACCAGTGAATTATTTTCTGATGGTGAGGAAAGTGATTTTGATGACTCTGACCTTGATAAAGACTACACACAATTTACCGATGATGATAGCGCGAACAGTGAAAATGAGATACAGCCGCCTCCCATGGCGAGGTCTATACGCTCACCCATGCCGCCTTATCTCGAGGTTATCTTGAGATGATTTCGGGGCTTTTTAATGTCCCTGTGGCCCGGTCCTCGACCAGGCCTCCACCCCCAGGAAGCAGCCCGTGACAGCTGACTAACACCCAGGTACCTATTTTACTGCTAGGTAACAGAGGCATAGGGTGAAAGAAACTCTGCCCAATGTTTCTCGCCGGCGCCTGGGATCGAACCCAGGACCACAGGATCAGAAGTCCAGCGTGCTGTCCGCTCGGCCGACCGAACGACTCGGCCACTCCGGCCAACCTTGCCCATTGTCTACTCCAATTCACCCTCGACCACACAGTTCCTGTGCTTATTTAGAGTCTGAGGATATTTTCGGTGACGAATCAGAGGAAGGTGACTCTTTTTCTGGTTTTAGTGAAGTGGAATCAGAACATAGTGTTACCGAGCCTGGTGCCAGTACCAGTGGTGTTACTGGGCAAGAATTTGTCGCGTCAGCAGCGTCTCGCCCAGCCAAGCGCCACCGCATGGAACAACATGAGGCACCAAGAGCCTCATGTTCACGTGCTTCCACCTCACGTGCACGTAGCGGTCGTACTGTGCGTAGATGGGCTTCAGCTCCTAGTCCACGGTGTGCATCGCTTCCTCGCCGTCGTGCCCCTATTGCACCCCCTGCGTCTTGCAGAACACCAGGTGTACTAGTGTGGAGTAATGGTGCTGGTTTTATTCCTCGAATTCCTGTCTTTGACAATAAAGACGTTGGGATTACAGAGCTTTTCCCTGATAATGGAGAGGATATGAGTGAATTGGATTATTTTACAGCATTCTATGATGAGCCGCTCATGGAATATATTGTACACCAAACGAACCTTCATGCGGCTCATCTCATTAGAAGAGAGATAACAGAATTTTCACAATAGCAACGTTGGAAAACCACCACTGTAGGTGAAATGTATGTGTTTTTAGCAATATGTATGTTGATGAAGCACTGTGTCAAACATGCTATCACAGATTACTGGAGCAAAGATCTGACTATACCAACACCTTTCCTCAGGAAATATATGTCCCGAGACAGATTTCAGATACTCCTCAGGTGTGTGCATTTTGCAAGTAATGAGGGCCGGACAGAGGACGATAGACTTTGGCGAGTGAGGCACTGTATGAATGAAGTGATTGGAAAGTTCAGAGATTTTTACGTACCAGCACAGAAGCTGGTGATTGACGAATCCCTTGTACTTTTCAAAGGACGTGTTTCATTCAAGCAGTTTATTCCCTTCAAACAAAACAGATTTGGACTGAAATTCTTTGTACTGTGTGACTGTGAAACAGGATATGTGTTACACATGATTCTGCATTCAGCTAGCGATGTAGACATTCCCAGTAACAACGAACATGGTTTCTCGGGTAGTGTGGTGAAGTCACTGATGACACCATGGATGAACAAGGGCCACATCTTATACACAGATAATTACTATACAATTTCATTGCTAGCTAGGTTCTTGATTGAAAATAGAAATGGATTGGTTGGCACAGTAAAGGCACGAAGAAGGGAAATGCCAGTGTTTGATGGTGGACTTGCATTTGGTGAGTGTCAGCTACGGAAATGTGATCAAATACTCTCGGTACGGTGGAAAGACAAGAGAGAAGTGAACCTGCTGACAACCGTTCATGAGGGGTACAATGGTGAACAGTGGCAAGGTGGACCGTGTAATGAAAGAACTAGTATATAAGCTAGATTGTGTTCTTGACAACAATATCAACATGCATTTGATTGATAAGGCTGACATGATGGTTGGCACTATCGAGTGTGTGCGGAAAACATTGAAATGGATGAAAAAAGTGTTTTTCCATATTGACATGAGCATGTTGAACTGCTCATATCATACTAGGCATTCACCAACGTGAATGCCTAGTATGTAAAACAACAAAAAGGAGAGAACAGAAACGTAAAATGGTGCAAACATGGTGTGAAGGGTGTGCAGTTCCATTGTGTGCTGTCGACTGCTTCAATGACTATCACTCACTCCAAGAATTCTAAATGTGCAATAATAGTTCAAAAACCTATAGATAGTGTAATTACCTAAGTGTAATTACCTAAGTGTAGTTACAGGATGAGAGCTACGCTCGTGGTGTCCCGTCTTCCCAGCACTCTTTGTCATATAACGCTTTGAAACTACTGACGGTCTTGGCCTCCACCACCTTCTCCCCAACTTGTTCCAACCGTCTACCACTCTGTTTGCGAAAGTGAATTTTCTTATATTTCTTCGGCATCTGTGTTTAGCCAGTTTATATCTATGACCTCTTGTTCTTGAAGTTCCAGGTCTCAGGAAATCTTTCCTGTCGATTTTATCAATTCCTGTTACTATTTTGTATGTAGTGATCATATCACCTCTTTTTCTTCTGTCTTCTAGTTTTGGCATATTTAATGCTTCTAACCTTTCCTCGTAGCTCTTACCCTTCAGTTCTGGGAGCCACTTAGTAGCATGTCTTTGCACCTTTTCCAGTTTGTTGATGTGCTTCTTAAGATATGGGCACCAAACAACAGCTGCATATTCTAGCTTTGGCCTAACAAAAGTCATGAACAATTTCTTTAGTATATCCCCATCCATGTATTTAAAAGCAATTCTGAAGTTAGAAAGCATAGCATAGGCTCCTTGCACAATATTCTTTATGTGGTCTTCAGGTGATAGTTTTCTATCTAGAACCACCCCTAGATCTCTTTCTTTATCAGAGTTCTTTAAAGATTTCTCACATAATATATAGGTTGTGTGGGGTCTATGTTCTCCTATTCCACATTCCATAACATGACATTTATTAACATTAAATTCCATTTGCCAAGTGGTGCTCCATATACTTATTTTATCCAGGTCTTCTTGAAGGGCATGACAATCATCTAAATTTCTTATCCTTCCTATTATCTTAGCATCATCAGCAAACATGTTCATATAATTCTGTATACCAACTGGTAGATCATTTATGTAGACAATAAACATCACTGGTGCAAGAACTGAACCCTGTGGTACTCCACTTGTGACATTTCTCCAGTCCGATACATTGCCTCTGATCACAGCCCTCATTTTTCTATCAGTCAGAAAGTTTTTCATCCATGTTAGAAGCGTACCTGTCACTCCTCCAATATTTTCCAGTTTCCAGAACAACCTCTTATGTGGAACTCTGTCGAAAGCCTTTTTTAGGTCCAGATAGATGCAGTCAGCCCAACCATCTCTTTCCTGTAATATCTCTGTTGCTCGATCATAAAAACTGAGTAAATTCGATACACAGGATCTACCAGATCGAAAACCATACTGTCTGTCTGATATTATATCATTTCTCTCCAGGTGTGCTACCCATTTAGTTTTAATTATTTTTCCAATATTTTGACTATTACACTTGTCAATGATACCGGTCTATAATTAAGGGGGTCTTCCCTGCTTCCACTCTTGTAAATTGGAACTATGTTAGCCTTTTTCCACACATCAGCTACAACTCCTGTAAACAGGGATGCCTGAAAGATCAGTTGAAGAGGGATGCTGAGCTCAGGTGCACATTCTCTCAGAACCCATGGTGAAACTCCATCTGGACCAACTGCTTTGTTCTTATTTAGCTCTTTGAGCATTTTTTCCACTTCGTCTCTAGACACCTCTATGTGCTCTATGTTGTTCTCTGGAATTCTTATTGTATCTGGTTCCCTGAAGATTTCATTTTGTACAAACACACTTTGGAACTTTTCGTTTAATGTTTCACACATTTCCTTTTCATTTTCCGTGAATCTATTTCCCATTTTCAACCTCTGAATATTATCCTTTACCTGCAATTTGTTGTTTATGAATTTATAGAATAGACCTGGTTCTGTTTTACATTTGTCTGCAATCCCTTTTTCAAAATTTCTTTCTGCCTCTCTCCTCACTGCCGTGTAGTTGTTTCTCGCATCTTTGTATCGCTGGTATGTTTGGGGGTTTGGCCTCTTCCTGTATTGATTCCATTTTTGTGTCTTTTGGTCTCTGGCCCTCTCGCACTTTCTGTCGAACCAATCCTGTTTCCTAGTTCTGCTTCTCTGTTTTGGTATAAATTTTTTGTGCCTTTATCATATATTTCACAAAACTTGACATACATCTCATTCACTTCCTTGCCTAGCAACAAGTCTGTCCAATTATGTAACACGAATTTATAGAATAGACCTGTGTTCCCCGTGTTTTACATTGTCTGCAATCCCTTTTTCAAAATTTCTTTCTGCCTCTCTCCTCACTGCCGTGTAGTGTTTCTCGCATCTTTGTATCGCTGGTATGTTGGGGGGTTTGGCCTCTTCCTGTATTGATCCATTTTTGTGTCTTTGGTCTCTGGCCCTCTCGCACTTTCTGTCGAACCAATCCTGTTTCCTAGTTCTGCTTCTGTTTTGGTATAAATTTTTTGGTGCCTTTATCATATATTTCACAAAACTTGACATACATCTCATTCACTTCCTTGCCTAGCAACAAGTCTGTCCAAATACTCCTAAAAAATTTCTAAGGTTGCCATAATGTCCTCTCCTAAAGTCAGGTTTT
>WNGS01163731.1:147997-164896 GCA_020271785.1 Procambarus virginalis
GGTGTAATGGGAAAACACTTTTGTGCGCATGTTTATACTAGATGTATGCAACATTTATTGACATTGACTGTGATGTAACATTGTGCAATACAATTAGTGACTAATATTGCTAATAAAATAGGCCTAGTATATATTGTGGGTTGGTGGTGTTGTCGTCGTTGATCCTTCTTTCTGGACAACCCAACCCACAACTCGGTAGAGTGCTTATACTTTACCAGGAGATCACCCTGGGCGCTTCTGGCTCTTGGAGAGGGGCTCAATGCCACACGTTTAGGGGATGCGGCTCCAATACTTAGCCTCGTTGTCACGTGCACACACCCACTCGAGCCGCTGTGACTCCCCACTCTCTCCTTAAGTGATGTGATCTCCTCAATCCCCTTTGACTTATTAGTTTTTTGTTCTACCCTGTCCACTCTGCTTATCAAGTGATATCATCTCCTGATTCACCACCTAATACTACCAACCTTCTCAAGTAGGTCAAGTCTTATAGTACAATGTTGCACTATCAGCAAGAGAATATACATCAGTAAACATGTGCAAGGAAAATTGGCGTATGAATGCGATAACATAAATATCTTTATAAATGTTCCTCGATATGCAACAATGATCCATCGATCACCCTATCAGTCCTAGAACACATACAACTGTAGGTAATCCAGCCTACGACTGTAACCCTATACTTCAGTATAAACACTCCTCGGCACAAGAATGGCAAACACTCACTCACCTTTCACTGTGTCTTGCACGCTAATGACAACCAAACACTCTATCACCTCCCTACAAGTAATCATTTAGAACTTCCCTTCCACATCTGGACATTCACTACCCTGATTTCTTCAGGTTCTTCCGGGTTTAAGTACCAGGATCCTCTGCAGCTCCTCCAGGCTGCTACACATATAATAATATTGAATCCTACACTCTATACTATTTCAGTCAGGTTGCACTCCAACACCATCAGAACTCTATCATCTGGAAGGAGCCATGGAAGAAGAAAATAAACTCTTAAAAATAGCTTTGGAAGAAGTTAAAGTAAATTTAAACATAAATGACTACAATAGGTTAGGTAAGGAAATTCAACAGGAGAAACAGCTTTTGTCAGCACAGATGGAGAAAGTTACACAGGGAATAGAACAGTGCAAGAAAGATATGCAACTCACCTATGCACAAGTGGCCAAGGAGAAGGAAAAAATTGAAGAAGCAGTAAAGGAAGTCAAACACTGCAGCAACCAAGATAAAACAAACATTAGGCTGGAAGTGAGAAAGGAATTGGCATCTAACCCAAAGTTGGTGCAAAACACAGTTGATCGGAGCAAATCCCTGATAATTTTTGGTTGCAAAGAAAAGGAGATAACATCTAGGTCAGAAAGAGCTGTAGAAGAAGCGAAAGTAGTAGATAAAATTGTTGGCCTCATAGAAGGTCTTACAACCATAGAGAATGTGTGCGACTATAGGAGAATAGGCAGATACGTAAAAGGGAAAGATCGACCTTTGAGGATCACCCTAAATAGTGCCAAACAGATGGAAGAAGTACTAAGGAATGCCAGAAAATTACAAAGTGATGAGGATGGGAAATTGTGGTCGTTAAGACGAGATCTTTCAAAAGAACACAGAGAGAAGCTGAAACTGAACCTCGCCGAGGCAAAAAGTTTAAATGAGAGCAGGAATGAAGAAGAAATGATTTCTTTTTTTCTACAAAGTGATAGGGGTAGGCAGACCAGTAAAGTGGTACATAAAGGCAAACCAACAAAATCAATAGAGAGAGGGGGAGTGAAGAATAAGGAGAGGGGGAACAAATTCCTGAAGATTGCATACACCAACATAGATGGAGTGAGATCGAAGATACTGGAGTTAAGTGATGTAATACAGCTGCAGACACCAGACATTGTTGCACTCACGGAGACAAAACTTGAAGCTGTTATTTTAAATGAGGTCATATTCCCAAGGAGCTACTCAATTTGGAGAGGGGACAAAAAATTAGGAAAGGCAGTGGCGTTGCTGTGCTGGTGAAAGAACACCTAAAGGTGAAAGAAATAATGACTGCCAATCCACAAGAAGTTGACATAAGAGCACTAGAGATCTGCATGAGGATGATAAACTAATGATCATAAATACATATAGTCTACTGCCAAGCAGCACATGGTCAAAGGAGGAGCTAGATAGTAAACGCGAAGGTCTTATAACAATAATGAGAGAGATATAGCGAGAGCGGATAATGAGAGATCACGACTGTTGATAATCGGTGACTTCAACTTGAAATCCATAGACTGGGAAGCATATGAAGCTAAAACAGAAGATTTTTGGACCTGTAGATTTGTAGACCTCATCCTGGAAACATTCTTGTATCAACATATTAAACAAGCTACGAGGATGAGGGAACTATCTTGAGGTTATCTTGAGATGATTTCGGGGATTTTTAGTGTCCCCGCGGCCCGGTCCTCGACCAGGCCTCCACCCCCAGGAAGCAGCCCGTGACAGCTGACTACCTACCTACATGAAGGTACCTATTTTACTGCTAGGTAACAGCGGCATAGGGTGAAAGAAACTCTGCCCATTGCTTCTCGCCGGGCCTGGGATCGAACCCAGGACCACAGGACAAGTCCAGCGTGCTGTCCGCTCGGCCGACCTGCTCCCAGTCGGCCGAGGGGAAGGGGACGTTCCCTCAGGGAAGAAGGGAGGAAGGTACTGAATGTACCTGAGAGCGGATCTCTCATTATCCGCTCTCGCTATAATCTCTCTCATTATTGTTATAAGACCTTCGCGTTTACTATCTAGCTCCTCCTTTGACCATGTGCTGCTTGGCGGTGGACTATATGCAGGGAAGGGAAGGGGACGTTCCCTCCATGCTAGATTTGATATTTACCAGGAAGGAGGAAGAGATATTTGACATTCAGTACCTTCCTCCCTTGGGTAAAAGTGACCGTGTCTTTTTGGGAATAAAGTATGCAGTGCGTTATAATCTGGAAGAAGATGAGGTTGAAGCAGTTGAAAAACCTGACTTCAGCTGGAGAGGATATTATAGCCACTTTAGACATTTTTTTAGTGAGTATAATTGGACAGACTTGATGCTAGACAAGAAAGTGAATGAGATGTATGTCAAGTTTTTTTTTTTTTTTTTTTTTTTTTTTTGAGATATATACAAGAGTTGTTACATTCTTGTACAGCCACTAGTACGCATAGCGTTTCGGGCAGGTCCCTGGAATACGATCCCCTGCCGCGAAGAATCGTTTTTTCATCCAAGTACACATTTTACTGTTGCGTTAAACAGAGGCTACAGTTAAGGAATTGCGCCCAGTAATTCCTCCCCGGCCAGGATACGAACCCATGACATAGCGCTCGCGGAACGCCAGGCGAGTGTCTTACCACTTCACCACGGAGATATGATAAAGGCACAAAATTTTTTATACCAAAACAGAGATGCAGAACTAGGAAACAGGATTGGTTCAATAGAAATTGCGAGAGGGCCAGAGACCAAAAGACACAAAAATGGAATCAATACAGGAAGAGGCCAAACCCCAAATATACCAGCGATACAAAGATGTGAGAAACAACTACACGGCAGTGAGGAGAGAGGCAGAAAGAAATTTTGAAAAAGGGATTGCAGACAAATGTAAAACAGAACCAGGTCTATTCTATAAATTCATAAACAACAAATTGCAGGTAAAGGATAATATTCAGAGGTTGAAAATGGGAAATAGATTCACGGAAAATGAAAGGGAAATGTGTGAAACATTAAACGAAAAGTTCCAAAGTGTGTTTGTACAAAATGAAATCTTTAGGGAACCAGACACAATAAGAATTCCAGGGAACAACATAGAGCACATAGAGGTGTCTAGAGACGAAGTGGAAAAAATGCTCAAGGAGCTAAGTAAGAACAAAGCAGTTGGTCCAGATGGAGTTTCACCATGGGTTCTGAGAGAATGTGCACCTGAGCTCAGCATTCCACTTCAATTGATTTTTCAGGCATCCCTGTTTACAGGAGTTGTAGCTGATGTGTGGAAAAAGGCTAACATAGTTCCTATCTACAAAAGTGGAAACAGGGAAGACCCCCTTATTTATAGACCTGTATCATTGACAAGTGTAATAGTCAAAATATTGGAAAAAATAATTAAAACTAAATGGGTAGAACACCTGGAGGAAAACGATATAATATCAGACAGACAGTATGGTTTTCGATCTGGAAGATCCTGTGTAATGAACATGCTCAGTTTTTATGATCGAGCCATAGAAATTTTACATGAAAGAGATGGTTGGGTTCACTGCATCTATCTGGACCTAAAAAAGGCTTTCGACAGAGTTCCCATAAAAGGCTGTTCTGGAAACTGAAACATATTGGAGGAGTGACAGGTAAGCTACTAACATGGATGAAAAATTTCCTGACAGAAAAATGAGGGCCATAATCAGAGGCAAGGTATCGGATTGGAGGAATGTTACGAGTGGAGTACCACAGGTTTCAGTTCTTGCACCGGTAATGTTCATTGTCTACATAAACGATCTACCAGTGGGAATACAGAATTACATGAACATGTTTGCTGATAATGCTAAGATAATAGGAATGATAAGAAACCTAGATGATTGTCATGCCCTTCAAGAAGACCTGGACAAAATAAATATATGGAGCAACACTTGGCAAGTGGAATTTAATGTGAATAAATGCCATGTTATGGAATGTGGAATTGGAGAACATAGACCCCACACAACCTATAAATTATGTAAGAAATCTTTAAAGAATTCTGACAAAGAAAGGGATCTAGGGGTGGTTCTGGATAGAAAACCTGAGGACCACAGGTAGAACATTGTGCGAGGAGCCTATACTACACTTTCTAACCTCAGAATTGCTTTTAAATACTGTACAGTACATGTATGGAGAAATACTAAAGAAATTGTTCACGACTTTTATTAGACCAAAGCTGGAATATGCAGCGGTTGTATGGTGCCCATATCTTAAGAATCACATCAACAAACTGGAAAAGGTGCAACGACATGCTACTAAGTGGCTCCCAGAACTGAAGGACAAGAGCTACGAGGAGAGGTTAGAGGCATTAAATATACAAAAGCTAGAAGATAGAAGAAAAAGAGGCGATATGATCACTACGTTCAAAATAGTGTGACCCATTCTCCAACCCGTTCTCGCACTTGCTTTCAGTCAATATTGGCTTATTTAATAAGTGCATATGTGACATACTAATTGATTGTGAATATTTTAGTTTACTTTGAAAAGCTTCATAGAAAACACCGACCTCACCTAATCTTCTTAGTATGTTAAGATAAGCATCTTATTGCTTCATATTTACAATTATTACTTAACCTATCAACGGTATAGGTTAAGCCCCAGAACTGCTAGCAGGCATTCCCCACAGCCCCGGGAACTCGCAACAGGGGCCCAGGGGCAGAGTCGTCCTCCAAGCCCTCTGCCCTTAAAGAAAAGGAAGAGTCCGTGGGAAAGGCAGCAAGAAAGGGCCGCTGGTAAGACCCAGAAGCCTTGGCAGGAGGAACAGGGTCGAAAACCTCCGTCTCCAACCTGTGGAGGGCAGCCGCCGAAACCGCCTGAGTCTCGGCCCCAACTAAACCCCGCCTCGACCCCAAAACCCGCAAACAGTCCGGAGCCGGGAACAGGGAGGGAAAGGGGCGAACAGCACCTAACCAAAACGGGGCGGCCCCGGGGCATCCTAGTGGGAAACCAACCTAGCGTGTTGAAGCAACCTAACCTATCTTGCAACACGGATGCCGCCTGTACTCTGAACAGTAATAACGTCAGGAGAGTACTGGAGAACAAGCAGAGAATATCTCTCGCAAGACTGGGTCAAGGTGTCAGTGACCCAACAGGCAACATGATGGAGGTAAAAGTGGCGACTGTCACCCGGAGACAAGGGCACAGCAACCAATGATCCCGTACAAGACGGGTTGGAACCCGGAACAACTACGGGAAGCCCGGGCAAGGTGTTGCTAACTGGTTAAGAAACCCAAAAATAACCAGGGAGTAGAGGACAACACTGAAAACCTCTGTGACGTGTACAATCATGGGGGCCTAGCAGAGGGCCAGCAAACACTACCAGTGGAACTATAGCCACACTAGGCAGACCCCCACCAGGCAAATGAAAAAAAAAAAAAAAAAAACGCAAAAGTACACAGTCTTTAGAGGCAACAGGAACCGGTCGCCGCTTAGGTGGCACGTTGCGCAACACCTTGATGCCCTAACCAGCACAATACCAGTCCCTACCCAGGGCCAAACAAGGGCCCCAAGCCCCAGCTGGCCCCAAGGGTGAGGCAAATGCCAAGCAGTAAGAACCTCTACGGGAATGGTTCCCGAACGCCCCAGGGAAGAGAACCCTGTCACTCAGGGGCAGTACTCACAGGGCGCTTAGGGAAGGAAGCCCCTAAACACATGCAGCCCCGGTACTGATGAGGAACACCTTGCCACAGCACAGCACAACACACGACAGTGAACGCTACACAAGGCAAACACAGCGTAGGAAACTGAGGCCAGAGAAGAGTTTATCCCAGTTGACATTAGCTTACGAGCTGATGCTAGGCAGCCGGTGTGGTGAGGTCCAGGGCTGGGAGGGCTGTGTGGACGATCGGCGTGGCAGTAAAGTGTGATGTTTGCTTGTTTCCTTGGGATTGTAGGGAGTTTCTACCTCTGTTCGTTTTTTTGTTTTAGTTTTTTACCATGTGGGGTTTCTTTTGTTATGCCTACCTTTCTGGGTGCCTAACCCCGGTCGATGGCATATAAGGAAAACCCCAACCACAAGGGGGTTTTCCAGGGCCATTGCTCCCTGAAGCCTCTCTGAAGGGGCCAGGCTCTGGTGCTGGTCCCTGGTAGGCCTGAACTCCTTAGCTGATGTCCTGGTCTAATATAACATACATTAGCTCGATAAGCTGCAGGGAGCCGTAGGGGCTCCCCACAGAAAAGGGGCGTTGACAGAGCCTTCTCCAGACAAGGTCTACTCCGCCTGAGCTGTCAGGCGGCAGTTGCCACAAATATATTATTACCTAATTACTTCAATGTCTCTGAATTTTTTTTTTTTTTGCAGTAATATTATTCAATAGTGTGAATTGTCATATATTTATATAATAAAATGTGTGAACCATTGCTGTACTCAAAATTATGGTGTGCATATTAGTGAATTAATTATTATGTTCATAAAACAATAAACAAATAGTTTTGTTGTTATTACACTATATACACAGGTTAAATATATGTATCTGCATGTTTTGCTCACCATAATGAACCACTATGTTGGTATTGTAAGTCAAAATGCAACGACGAGTGACTGCCACACACACCAGCCAGCCACTCGCTGCCACTCCCTCCCTCAACAACACCTCACTCGCCCTCAGTCTCCTCCCACAATACTGTTTTTCCATTTATTCACTATACACAGACGTTATATGTAAGTATTTACATGTTTTGTTCACAATAACTGTACATCTAAGCTTGTATGCTGAGTAAAGGCACAAAGACGTAGCTACTCACACAGTCAGCTGGTGGTGGCCGCCCTCAAGGTCAGATGCACTAATATTTCTCCTCGAACAATACTGTTTGTGGTGTTATTATGCTATGTACACACATTATATATACTGTAAGTATCTACCTGTTTTATTCACCATACCTGTACAAATAAGCTGGTATGGTGCCCAAAGACCATAGTGGCCACCAGTAAACAACATGACAAGTCGTGCAGACGACGCACCGCCCTCACCAAAATGGCGGCTCCCAACCTACTCCTATTGCTGTTATTACACTCTATACACACACTATATATAAGTATCTACATTTGTGTTCACCATAGCGAACCACTAATCTGATACAGTGAGTGTAGTCAGTAAAAGTTGGCCACACAGAGTCGGAAGACGATGCCACCAATCTCCCTCCCACAGCATTACTATATAGTGTTATATTAGTTGGGGTCATCAGTCACAGAGTTCTTGTTGCCTACTGAGAACCAGAACCAGAACCTGACCTCCACAGAGAGATGCAAAGAGCAATGGCTTATAAGCACTTTACATTTAAAGTACATAATGTCATATTTTGCCATATCAGTATGGATAGCTTCAGGGAGCCTCCAGGGCTAACCCAGAAACTGGCTATTCATTAGTAAAGTAAAATAAAGTAAAGTAAATTTTATTCAGGAAAGTACATACATAGTTGATTTACAAACATAATGTTGGATTTATAGATAGAGCTAGTACATACAATACCTAAAGCCACTAGTACGCATAGCGTTTCTGGCTATTACTGAATTACATTGAATTACATTCAGTGCTCGTTTATTTTTAAATAAAGTACACTTGAGAGGATGTGTATTGACTTGATACTTAACATATTCAAAGATTTTAGTAAGGGAGATAAGTGTTGTCCGGGACTGGAGTTTGTTAGTGATGTAATTGCTGCTTTTATGTTCAGTAATTAGGGGGTCGAAGGTAATTTTGGGTTGTAGATTATTATTATTATTATTTTATAAATTAATGATAATATGCTTGATTATGTTTGGTTTTAGCTTTAGTAGGTAAATATTGGTTTTATAGGTGAAAATTGCTATAACAATATTTTAAGGGCATTTTTAAGGGCTAAAATTAATAACAAATGCAAATGGTTTATTTAGATTGAAAGCAAAATGAAAAACTATGCTATGTTGTATGGTAGATCTAATTTGAACTGATTTATTATAATGAAATAATTATATTTGTAACTACTTTCCTTACAGAAACGAGCCACCCATACTGCCTTGTGCGGGTTTCAGGAAGTACAGAGACTTTCAAAACTCGAGTCATTAATAGCACTCTTATGCCATCTTGGGAGTCACAGTTTTCCACGTAAGATGTTATATTTATGTTTTTGTTTTTTAGTGTGGTTATACGTGTTCTAGTCCCGTTTCTGTGTATTTTCTAAATTGGTCTGTACTTTATTCTCCAAATTGGTTTACATAACATTGTACTCATAGACAATTTGAATGAATTACCAGCTAGCATTGTTAAGACTAAAAATTTTGTAAGTTTTAAAAATAGAATAGATACATGAATGAAAATGATTGGATCTACACAGGACTGTATTTTTGATTAACATGCTTAGGTATACACAGGTATGTGCTGCTACCCTATTCTACATGAAGGATTTCAAAATGTAGATTAAGACTTATCTGTGAGTTCATCTTGTATTCCCATTTCACAGGATGGTTAGTCATACATGAAATCATGAGAGAAAATTAAATGTATTCTGCCATTTGAGTGTTGGTGACTGCTCTTCTGCCATCCACAATTTCTTGAAATATTGCAGTTTTTACAACAGAGATTGCAGTGCCTAGATCTAATTCAATTTCAGGTTTATATGCAGCTTTAGCTGACTTGTCTATGATGGACAATACCTATGTGGGATGGTATCAATACTAATGAAACTAAAATTCCTGCTCTGTGTATTAATGATGTTAATAATAGATGTTATAATGCTCTTAGTATCTACACAGAGAGTAATCACACTAACATGATGTGTCAATGAGAAAATTCGTAAGAGCTGTGATGAGAGTTCAAACCTATATCATCATGGACCACATGGATAATGAAATCTGGATCCCGAATTATAATCTATATAGATGTGACAAAGTAACTAGGTCAAGTGGAGGAGTAGGTCTGTATATTAAAGAGGAGCTGGCATGCACAGAGCTCCTAACTCGTCCAATGAGGTGGTAGAGGTACTTGGAATCAAGGTAGAAAATATGAATCTACTTATTATTTTAATATACAAACCTCCAGATGCAACAGTTGAGCAATTCACTGAACAGATCCACAAAATAGAGAATATCCTTGATAACCTAGCAAACTCAGTACCAGACATCATCTTCCTTGGAGACTTCAATCTACCCAGTTTATAATGGAGAATAGTAAACAATAACATTATAGCAGGAAGTCAGCCTGGAAATAACCAACCACAGGTCAGAGAACTACTGAGATTCTGTGACAAATTCTCGCTCAGTCAGCAGATTACAAAACCAACTAGGAACGAAAAGACGCTGGACCTGATATTCACGAACAATGAGGAGCTAATCAGAGACATTACTGTGTCAAACACTACGTACTCGGACCACAAGCTCATTGAAGTGCAAACTAACATTAACAACGGTAGTAGGCCCAAGAGAATCAACAAGCGAGAAGGGCTATTCAATAAATTCAAATTTAATAATAAAAGGATAGACTGGGAGAAAATAAACAGGGAACTTACAAACATTCAATGGGAAAATGTTTTAAGAAATAAAAATCCTACACAAGGAATAGAAAAACTGACTTCTGAAGCATATGAAGTCTGTCTGAAACATGTTCCTTTGAGGAAAGCCAGAAAGAGGTCCAATGTAGAAACAGAACGCAGACGACATTACAAAAGGAGGAAGAAATTAACGTAAATGCTTAAGCAGACACGACTCTCAATACAAAGAAGAAATAATTTAAACAGGGAGATTGAAGAAATCGAACAGAGACTGAAGCATTCCTATCAGACTGAAGAAAGGCAACTAGAACAGAAAGCAATTCAAGAAATAAAGAAAAACCCAAAATATTTCTTCACATATGCTAAATCAAAAGCGAAAACCACTGCCAGTATTGGACCTATTCGTATTAGCGAAGGTTCATACACTGAGGATGACAAAGAAATTAGTGAAATCCTAAAAAAGCAGAATGAGGACATGTTTAGCACTCCGATACTCAGCATGAAAGTGAAAGATTTGGACAATTTCTTTATGAATGATACTCAAACACCTGTAAATATAACTGATATCAGCACGAGCGTAGCAGATTTTGAAAGAGAAATTGACAATATGCCCATGCACTCAGCCCCGGGTCCAGACTCATGGAATTCAATATTTATAAAGAAATGCAAAGTGCCAGTAGCACAGGCGCTCAGTATAGTGTGGAGGGAGAGCTTGGATACAGGGGAGATACCAGATGTGCTTAAAGCAGCAGACATTGACCCTCTACACAAGGGTGGTAGCAAAGCATTGGCAAAGAATTATAGACCAGTTGCACTAACGTCCCACATAATAAAAGTACTATCTCCACTCGATCATCCGGACTATATGGGAAGGACCCCCAGCCGGATTATCACATTTTTCGGATAATGGTACTTTTTCACCTACGAGTCCATAAGTGACCATTTCCAACTATTTTTATACTACAAACAACATAATTTGAATTGCCTTGCCACATATAATTATTAGATATTCAACTAGAAACCTCAACTTACCTTGTTGGTGTTCGTCTTCTTGATTGATGCCACACATCTTGAAGTTAAAATTTTTTAACAATTTACGTAACCTATACTAACACAACACTAAAATTAACACTTAAAATTACTGTACAGTTCATTAAGCAAAGTTAGTTTTGACTGCCAGCTGCTGAAGCCTCACTGGTTGAAGGCATTCGGGTTGCCTGTGAGGGCCTCACTTGTTGAAGGCGCTTGCATGCCCTCACTTGTTGAAGGCGCTTGGCTTGCCTGTGATGCCTCACTTGTTGAAGGCGCTTGGCTAGCCTGTGATGCCTCACTTGTTAAAGGTGCTTGCTTGCGCCTCACTTGTTGAAGGCGCTTGGCTTGCCTGTGACGCCTCGCTTGTTGAAGGCACTTGACTTGCCTGTAGCGCCTCACTTGTTGAAGGCGCTTGGCTTGCCTGTGGCGCCTCACTTGTTGAAGGCGCTTGGCTTGCCTGTAACGCCTCACTTGTTGAAGGCGCTTGGCTTGCCTGTGGCACCTCACTTGTTGAAGGCATTTGGCTGCCTGTGATGCCTCACTACTGGAACAACACATAACTTGTCTTTAATTGCCAGGACAACCTTCTTCCTCTTAACACCTCCAGAATGATTGATGCTGCTACCAGACATAGTCTTGGCCAAAAATGTTCAAAGTTACTATGAAAATAAAAAAGTTATTTAAAAAATATTTCACTATTGGCGCAGCACTGTGACGCCGCACTGGTTGAGGTGTATAACAGTAACTTGTCTTTAATTGTTAGGACAACTTTCTTCCTCTTAACACCTACAGAACAATTGATGCTGCTACCAGACATAGTCTTGGCCAAAAATGTTCAAAGGTACTATAAAAATAAAAAAGTTATTTAAAAAAATATTTCACTAATGGCGCAGCACTGTGTATAACACGAGGGACGGGAGCACATGGGTTGACCAGTGTTGGACGGGTCCACTTGGGGTGGGGCAGCTATAGCACGTTACGTAGGCCGCCAGGAGGAAAAAACTCAATATTTTGTAAGGAAACTTCAGCCTGTGCACATTGCTTTTAGAAAACTTATTTATTTGTTATTACATAATTATTAGTACTTATTTCATTTGTTTTTGGTTATGATTAATTATTCTAAAATTAATGGTAATTCCTGTACTCAGGTGGTCCCTCACGACGCTCTCCTCCCATCCTCCTTACACCACCTACCCACCCCACCCCCTCCTCCACCATGCGTCTAGAGCCACAGACGGGATTAATACTGTATGGCTGAATGTTCATCCGGCCAAACCATCTTTTATCCGGTTCCTGTGGCCATTTTGGTCGGATATTGTGATAACTTTATTCGATCACGATTTTGGCCGTATAAGGGTGTTTTCCGGATGTTTGAATCCCGGATAATCGTCGGGTTACAGTATTTGAGAGAGTGATCAGGAGTCAGGTCACTAGATTCATGGAAACCAATGACCTCCACAATCCAGGCCAACATGGATTTAGAGCAGGAAGATCGTGCCTCTCACAGCTACTTGACCACTATGACAAAATCACGGAGGCATTAGAGGAAAAACATAATGCAGATGTCATATACACAGATTTTGCAAAGGCATTCGACAAATGTGACCATGGAGTGATTGCACACAAAGTGAGGTCAATGGGTATAACTGGTAAAGTAGGACGCTGGATACTCAATTTCCTGTCGAACAGAACACAAAGAGTAACAGTCAATCAAGTAAAATCGAGTCCGAGCGCAGTTAAAAGCTCTGTACCTCAAGGTACAGTCCTTGCACCACTGCTGTTCCTTATTCTCATATCCAAAATAAACAAAAACACAAGTCACAGCTTCGTGTTATCCTTTGCAGATGATACAAAAATCAGCATGAAAATTACCTCTGCTGAAGACATTGATAAACTACAAACAGATATTAACAAAATTTTCAATTTTCGACCCTTTTCTACGTTTTGGCAGCAGAAAATAACATGATGTTTAACAGTGATAAATTCCAGGTACTCAGATACGGCAAAAATGAGGATCTTAAACATAATACAGGGTACAAAACAATCGAATCTGCCCATAGCAGGAAAACAGCATGTCAAGGATTTGGGAATAATGATGTCCGACGACCTAACATTTAGGGAGCATAACCAAGCAAGTATTGCGTCAGCCAGAAAAATGATAGGATGGATTACGAGAACCTTCAAGTCCAGAGATCCCATCACAATGGTTGTACTCTTCAAATCACTTGTGTTGTCCCGTCTTGAGTACTGCTCAGTACTCACTTCCCCATTTCAGAGCAGGAGAGATTGCTGAAATTGAGGGAATACAGAGAACATATACAGCACGCATAGACGAGATAAAGCACCTAAATTATTGGGATCGTCTCAAAGCTCTCCAAATGTACTCGCTAGAAAGGAGACGAGAGAGATATCAAATAATATACACATGGAAAATACTGGAGGGCCAGGTCCCAAATCTGCACAGTAAAATAACAACGTACTGGAGTGAACGACATGGAAGAAAATGCATAATAGAACCAGTGAAGAGCAGAGGTGCCATGGGCACAATCAGAGAACACTGCATGAACATCAGAGGTCCACAGTTGTTCAACGTCCTACCAGCAAGCATCAGAAATATTACAGGAACAACCGTGGACATCTTCAAGAGGAAACTAGATTGTTTCCTTCAAGGAGTGACGGACCAACCGGGCTGTGGTGGGTATGTGGGCCTGCGGGCCAATCCAAGCAACAGCCTGGTGGACCAAACTCTCACAAGTCAAGTCTGGCCTCGGGCCAGGCTTGGGGAGTAGAAGAACTCCCAGAACCCCATCAACCAGGTATCAACCAGGTATCATAATATGCATCATAATGGAGTCAGAGGTCACTCCCTGCAATACCTTCAGTCTTACCTTACTGACAGGCTCCAGTATGATTCTGTGAATAATTCAATTTCTCCCACCCTACCCATCAACATTGATGTTCCTCAAGGCAGCATACTTGGCCCTCTCCTCTTTCTCATCTACATTAATGACCTTCCAAATGCCTCCCAACACTTCAAACCAGTTCTATTTGCTGATGACACAACTTTCATTTACTCCAGTCCTGACCCCCTTGCTCTAAATGTCACAGTGAATACTGAGCGAAATAAAGTCCATCTCTGGCTAAATGCCAACAAACTCACCCTCAACATTGACAAAACATAATATATTTTCTTTGGCAATAAATCCTCAAATCAAATGTATCTCAAGATAAACAATACCCTAATTTGTAACAAAATAGATGGCAAATTTCTTGGCATTCTCATTGACAACAAGCTGAATTTCCAGGGACACATTCTAAATATATAAAAAAAGTTTCAAGAACTGTTGGCATTCTTTCTAAGTTCAGACATTATGTACCTCGCCCTGCCCTGTTGACGCTCCCTTATTCTCTCATCTATCCTTATCTCAACTATGGTATTTTTGCTTGGGGTTCTTGTCGTGAAGCTGAACCCCGGTTCATTTCGAACACAGCGATTTCACAATACATAACACCTTGCCTCAGCAACCGTTCCCACCACCGTGTACTCCTACACACACCAGACCCTTGAGGTGTACCACTAGGTTTGTACAGGAACACAATGAGTGAACATATGGAAGGTATTTAAAGGCTGTCAGGTTTTGTCATTTAATTACAAAGAATAGACTCTGACAAATAATACCATTTTAACATACTCTAGTAGGTAAATACACTTCCAATACCCATAAACCACTTGACCTCCGCGGTCACCACTTGCACTCGTAACTTCCGCCTAAGTCCCTAATACTGAATAATTACTACAACGCTTCACACCCGGTTAGTCTTACGTTCAATACTCACATACTGCAGACTTAACTTGGTCACTAAGATCACATCAGGCTCTCGCATAGCTGTCTGCTACACTTCGCTGCTGCCACAAACAGAGACCCCGGAGGACTTGCCAGTTCCACTCCCACAACCAGACTGTCTTCAGCCAGCCATGACCTCAACCATTTCACCCCGCCTCTCAAGGAAGGTATAATCCTATTAACCTTATCCCCAGAAGCAGTAACCTTGTTCCTAGAAGCCTGAGTCCTCTTTCCAGGAATTATTATTTTGGCTAAGCAGCTGCGGTCTTAATCCCTTGACCTTTCTTAGATATGTGATCCATAGTCTGTCTACTTAACATGTACTTCCAATCATCATTCGTTAAGTGTTGTAGTAATGATCCTCTAGCTAATAATCCCTACTAACTTGTGGATTACAACACCACTCCCCTCCTTAAACACGCATATGTCCCCATATGCATCATTGCAATGGTTCCATTGGTGCAAGGACCTGGAGGATGCACCCACCATATACAGTATGTTCAACTAAAAATCCATTCAATAAGTTCATCATGCACACGATGAACTAATTTAAATATTCCCCGACATGACTCACAACACTTCTATAACATATACATTATATTCACATCATAGCATAGGTAAAATAGTCTGTAATATTTTTTCCTGCCTCCAACAATGCACATATACCTAAACTGCTGACATATAATTACATACAAACATAACCATAAAATTACATGAACCAGAATGCTGGCACTTAAACAGAAATGACACTAGTCATTAATATATACACAACACATATTATCTAAGGTTCTTCATCCTTTGTAACAAGTTAATAACAATTTAACATCTTGCCCTTACTGTTGACATAAGGGCTTACAATGATCACACAATGTTCCTGGCCTCCTCCACATTGGCTGCATCACTTCTCTTGTCTCCATGTCCCATGGTTGCTAGGTCATAGATCCTCCATGACCCAGACAAAACCCAGGCTGTCCAGCCTGGTGAATGTTGTCAGTTGTCAATGTCCCATCGTTGCTCTGAGCTAACGTGATCCTGGCCTCCAGAGCAATGGAGATTCTACCCCAGGGTCATGTTCCCTCGGTCTATGCTGCCGTCTCGTTCCAGCGCACCAACGCCAGAACGCTGTAGATACCTCACAGCTCTCTGGTCATCCTTCCTTGCTGTGCTCACCACAGCTGTAGCACATTACTCTAGGCCCATCTGCCCAGAGTGTGTCCACCTGTATTCACCCTTCCCGACCGCTGTACCTGCAAAATATTCCCTCGAGCCCCCTGGCTCGATCCCATTATTACATGACACCCCCTCGGCTCCTTACTCTCTCCCCGTATATAGCCTGAGTGCACTGCAAAGCCATTGCAGCTGGCCTTTATCCCTGCTTTGATGTCAGGGGGCGAATTTTTGCCTATAACGTCACGTTGGCTTCACTTCCTCCCCTCTTTTGTTCAAGAATTTCTGAGTGTAGCCTCATGGCTTCCCTTCTACTCTACCTGAAGCTCTGTGACATGATCCCGGGGACCTTCTCAAGCCTAACACCACGAGCATAGCTCTCATCCTGTAACACACTTAGGTAATTACACTTAGTATTACTCAGTAATGGTATGAGGTAATATCATTTATACATGCACATACATTATCACAATATACCTCATTAAAATATTTCACAACTAATGTCACTAACATCATACTGCCACTGGCTCGCCTCTAGCGAGATTCCTGTAACAACTTAATTAATGAGAAATTAGTATCTACTTGGCTCGCCCACTGCAACCACCAACACTGAAAATTTGAATTCTACCTTGTAATCTCATCCTTAGACTTACCCACTCT
>WNGS01163731.1:164996-179996 GCA_020271785.1 Procambarus virginalis
AGGAGGTGGGAGCCGCCATTTTTGGTGAGAGGAGCGTCGTCTGCATGAATTATCGTGTTGTTTACTGGTGTCACGTCTTGGGCACCATACCAGTTTACTTGTACAAGTTTGGTGAATAAAACCGGTAGATATTTATATAATGTGTGTAATATACGTAATAACACCACAAGCATATGTTGGAGGAGAAAATAGTGTGTGTGGCCTTGAGGGCGGCAGCCATCAGCTGACTGTGAGGTCCATCAGTGGCAGTGGCAGCCAGTGGCGGGCTGCCACTGCCTGCCACTGCCACTCAGCATACCAACTTAGTGGTTCGTTATGGTGAACACGAATGTAGATACTTATATATAGCGTCTGTATATAGTGAATAAAAGCAAAAACAGTATTGTGGGAGGAGAATGTGGGCGAGTCAGATGACTTGAGGGAGGGCGTGAGTGGCTGGCTGGTACACGGCGGTCACTCCTCGTTACTTTTTGACTCATAATAGCAACTTAGTGGTTCGTTATGGTGAACAAAACATGCAGATACTTATATATAACCTGTGTATATAGTGTAACAACTGACAAAGTATTTGTTCACTGTTTGATGAACATAATTGAATCAACAATATGCACACCATATTTTTGAGTACAGCGATGATTCACCCATTTCATTATATAAATATATCACACTACACACTATTGAATAATATTACAGCAAAAAACTACGAAAAATCAATCAGAGACATTGAAATAATTAGGCAATTATCTCTTTGTGGCAACTCCGGCCTGACAGCTGGCGATCAACAGACCGCCTGGGACGCATGCTGAGTGAGCGCCTGTTTTGTGCCAGACTTCCCTGCCCTATAGCGGCCAATATATTCAACTTACGATTTTTTTACTTTTTCCCGTGATCAGTGAACACAAATTAACAGGTTAGGAAGAAAAAATAATTTTTTTTTTTTTATTTTTTGTATGCGCCTGTGGGTGTCAATGGTATATAGCTATGCGCCATTTAAGGGTTTTAAGGGTGCCTAAATAAATAGAAAATTTTCATTCTCTTTTTGCAGTGAAATTCCAGCCCTTCGTGATGCTAAGCTTATGGTGGAAGTCTGGTAAGTGCCAAATGCTTTTGTGTGATATGAAATTCTTAGTACATTACTGTATAGTTCAAATTTATCAAGAAAAGCATGTACAAAATTATATGCATGAATTTTCAAACTTCACATGCTCTCATATAATTATCTGCCTTCTGGCCCATACAGTCATCTTGCTCCCTTATCCTTTCATTTTTTTTAAATGTCAAGAACACTTCCTAGTAAAGTAAAGTAAATTTTATTCAGGATAGTACATACATAGTTGATTTACAAACATAATGTTGGATTTATAGATAGAGCTAGTAAATACAATACCTAAAGCCACTAGTAGTAGTAGGCATCCTTTAGTCTCGGGAGACTATGGAGTTGTGCTCTGGTTGTCAATCCTGGTGCAGCGTCTGGTGTGACTGATCAGGCTAATCCGAGAGTGGCAGTCCATCCCACACCAAGCACAAACGAAGTCCGATTCTGGTCTGTCTTCCTGGCTACGGCTTTTCTTCTCTGTCTCTTTGCCTCCGATTCCTTGGTAAGTGACTCCTCGAACTTGGAGAGACCTCTTTGAACAGACTGCCTCCAGGCTGAACGGTCTGCAGCCAGTGTCTCCCATATAGCAAGATCGACGTCCATGGCTTTCAGGTCCCTCTTGCATACGTCTTTTGTACCGTAGCTGGGGCTTGCCTGTTGGACGCTTTCCCTGCATCAGCTCTCTGTACAGGAGATCCTTGGGGATCCTGCCGTCACCCATTCACACAACGTGCCCGAGCCAGCGCATTCGTCTCTGTTTCAGCATTGTGTACATGCTGGTGATTCTTGCTCTCCCAAAGACGTTGTTGTTTGTCACCTTGTCCTGCCAGGTGATGTCCAAGATGTGTCGAAGGCAGCGCATGTGGTAGGCATTCAGCTGTCTTTCCTGACGGGCGCGGAGTGTCCAAGACTCGCTGCCATAAAGGAAAGTGCTCAGGACACAGGCTCTGTAAACCTGAATCATAGTATACCCAGCCAGCCCATTGTTGGCCCACACTCTCTTTGTCAGTCTGTACATGGTAGTAGATGCCTTACCGATGCGTTTGTTTAGGTCCGTATCAAGAGAGAGGGAGTCAGAGATTGTGGAGCCCAGGTACACGAAGTCGGGAACGACTTCCAGTTTGGAATCGGAGATGCAGATGTCAGGTGGGGAGTCCACTCCTTGTCCCATGACTTGTGTTTTCTTCAGGCTGATGGTGAGTCCGAAAGTCTGAGAGGCCTCGCTGAAGCGGGTCATGAGCTGTTGGAAGTCTTCGGCTGAGTGGGCAGTGACTGCTGCGTCGTCGGCAAGAAGGAAGTCACGCAGACACCTCAGCTGAACCTTCGTCTTGGCTCTCAGCCTGGCGAGGTTAAAGAGCTTTCCATCCGACCTGGTCCGGAGGTAAATGCCTTCCGTGACACATCCGAAGGCGTGCAGCAGCATAACTGCGAAGAAAATCCTGAATAGGGTTGGAGCCAGAACGCAGCCCTGCTTTACTCCACTTCGGATGTCAAAGGCGTCTGATGTTAGTCCATCAAAGACCACGGTGCCCCTCATGTTCTCATGGAAAGATCTGATGATGCTGAGGAGCCTGGGTGGGCATCCGATCTTGGAGAGGATCTTGAACAGGCCATCCCTGCTGACGAGGTCGAAGGCCTTCGTCAGATCTATGAAGGCTACGAAGAGTGGCTGCTTCTGTTCCCTGCATTTCTCCTGCAGTTGTCTGAGGAAAAAGACCATGTCGATGGTGGACCTGTCAGCTCTGAATCAGTATTGTGATTCTGGATTACTCTCTCTGCAAGTACTTGGAGCCTCTTCAATGCGACTCGAGCAAACAGCTTTCCGACAGTACTGAGGAGGGAGATTCCACGGTACTTGTTGCAGTCGCCCCTGTCACCTTTATTCTTATATAGCATGACGATGTTGGCATCCCTCATGTCTTGTGGCACCTCTTCTTCTTCCCAGCAGAGGCAGAGAATTTCATGCAGCTCCATGAGCAGGCTACCTCTGCAGCACTTCAAGGTCTCAGCAGGAATGCCATCTTTGCCAGGAGCTTTACCAGAAGCAAGGGAGTCTAGGGCATTGCTGAGTTCTTTGAGGGACAGTTTGCTGTCGAGCTCCATTAGCACAGGCAGACACTCAAATGCGCTCAGGGCGTCTTCGGTGACCACATTGTCCCTGGCGTATAGCTCAGAGTAGTGCTCGACCCAGCGCTTCAGCTGCAGTGTCTGGTCCTAAATCACCTCACCAGTGGCAGATTTCAGAGGAGCGGTCTTCCTCTGGATTGGGCCGAGGGCCTGCTTGATGCCGTCATACATTCCCCTTACATTGCCTGTATCCGCTGCAGTCTGTATCTGGGAGCAGAGCTGGAGCCAATAGTTGTTGGCACATCGCCTGGCGCTCTGCTGTACTTTGCAGCGGATGGCCTGAAGGATCTGTAAGTTGCGCTGACTTGGGCAGGCTTTGTAGGCTGCCAAGGCATTTCTCTTCTCTTCGATGACAGGTGTCATCTCTTCCGAGTGAGCCTCGAACCAGTCAGCCGACCTGCTGGTCTTCTTGCCAAAGGTGGAAATGGCAGCGTTGAACACAGCGTCTCTGAAGTGCTCCCATCGTTTACAGGCAGTGACCAAGGCTGGGCCAGGGAGAGCTTCCTCGAGCACGCGTGCAAAATCTTTCACCTTGTCCTGGTTGCGGGTCTTGGTGGTGTCAATGCGAGGTCTACCCACCTTTTTCGAGTGATGAATCTTCTTTGGTTGTATCTTGACCCTGCTACAGACCAGGGAGTGGTCGGTGTCTGTGACACCGACCACTCCCTGTGTCTGTGGTAGGGGCTACCACAGACTCTGTGGTAGGGGTTATGTGTAGTCTGTGGGTAGGGGCTGTGGTAGGGGCTACCACAGACTCTGGTAGCTACGTGTAATCTTGACGCTGGGTAGACTTGCACGCCTGGTAAGAATCGGGTCAAGCTGGTGCCGGTGCTTGGATCTGGGGTGTCTCCAAGATACTCGGTGTTGAGGCTTTGTGCCGAAGAACGTGTTGGTGACACAGAGACCATGAAGGCCGCAGAGTTCTAGCAGACGTTGCCCGTTCTCATTCATCCTCCCTATGCCGAATTGACCCTGACAAGTGGGCCAAATGTTGTGCTCGGCACCCACTCTGGCGTTTAAGTCGCCGAGATGAACAGTGGCTCCTTTACAGGGATTCTCGCTATGACTCTGTTGAGGTCATCGTAGAATTTTTCCTTTGCCTCTGCTGGAGAAGTCAGGGTGGTGCATATGCACTAATTACATTGACTGGTCCTGTTTGGGAGTGCAGTTGCAGAGACAGAATTCGTTCGGTTTCCCCCATCGGTGGCATAATGTATCCCAACAGTGCATTCCTGACTGCAAATCCCACACCATGTTCTCTGGTCTCATCAGGGGTTNCTTTCGTCTCCTCGTTTCGTCGTGGCCCTTCGGTCCGGATTGTTTTTCCAAGGCTCTTTTCTTGTTGGCTTTGGCCTCTGGGGGTCGGGTCGGGGAGCTTCATGCTCTCCTCCGCGCAGGGGTTCTGCTCTTTTGGTCGTGGTGATAGTTTTTGTTCGCTTGCAGCCGTCTCCTTATTTTCTGGCAAAGAATGAGACTGCTGCATTCCGAGGGGTCCGTGGGTGGTTGAAGCTTGGTTGGTCAGGCTGGGGTGCATCATGTTTTGTGTTCGGTTGCGGCGCTTCGCCGTTATTTGTGCGCCATGCTTCAGTGTCCGGGGACGCGCTCTGGGTTGATCCGGTTTCCCTTCTTCCCTGTTCGCGGGTGCGGGTCTCTCAGGTCGTCCGCAGGGTTATTAAGTCCAGCCAGCCTGCGGTCTATCCCGTGCCCATGACGTTCGGAAGTTCGCGGCTCTTGCTGCCGTCTTTGGGAATATGTCTTGGTCGGATATTCGGGCGCGGGGATTTTGGCGGTCGAACAGGGTCCTGGCTGCTACCTTGTGAATGTCCCTGGGCCCCGGCGGGCCTGTGTTGCTTTGGGTCGGCGGTTGCAGCCAGTTGTCTCGGCTTCGAGTTGAGGAGTGAGCGACGACCGCCTCCCGGGTAAGTCCCTCTTTTCCGTCTGTGGGTAGTTAGCTCCGGGGAGCCGACGGGGCTCCCCCCAGAAAACCAGCGTTGAATGTAATGAAACGCCATTTTCTGGTGAGTTCCGGAGGCTCCCCGGCATCCCTCCCTCCCTCCGGTCGGCGTTTTTTTTCGCATTTTTGACATCCAGCCTCAAGAACGGAGGTGTGGGTACTGGCGCGGAGGGTCTGGGGCTCCCCTTCCCCCTCCCGAGGAGGGGGGAGCTGCACAGACAGCGGCGCGGCAGCGTGTGACGTCACACTAGTTTGCTTGTTTTTCTGTTGGGGAGTTCTATCCACTAGTTTGGCTTTTGGTAGCAATTTTAACCAGAATAGGGGTTTGTTTTGGGGCGCTTACCTCTCTGGGTGCCTGTCCCGGTCGATGGCAGACATAGAATGCTTCCAACCACACGGGGGCTTCTATAGGCCATTGCTCCCCTTGCCTCTCTGAGGGGGCTCGGTTCTGGCTGTGGTCCCCGGTAGGCCTAAGAACTCCATACACATGACTGATGCCAAAGTCTGACATTAGCATATCAGCCTGAGATAGCTCCGGGGGCCTCCGGGACTCACCCAGAAAATGGCGTTTCATTACATTCAACGCTGTTTTTTAGGCGATGCTGTGGTCACAAGCTGAACAGCAGTGCTGTGAGTTCATGCTGCATGCGTCAGGCTTGGTAGCTAACTCAATACTGAGGCTCCTAACACTCGGGAGTTTGGCCCACGATTTTTTTTAAAAATGGCGTCTGTTTACAAGAGCCCTGATGAAGGTGTGGTGAACCCCGTGTATCCGCGGGCCGTTTAAATCTTGCGTAGTACTCAAAAGCATCACATGATGCGATGCGCAATTTACTGCAAGTCGGTCAAAGCATCATATGATGTGATGCGCAATTGTAGGGTTAACATGTTGATACAAGATTGTTTTCAGGATGAGGTCTACAAATTTACAGGACCAAAAATCTTCAGTTTTAGCTTCATATGCTTCCCAATCTATGGATTTAAAGTTGAAGTCGCCGACTATCAACAGTCGTGATCTATCGTTATCCGCTCTCGCTATGATCTCTCTCATTATTGTTACAAGACCTTCTCGTTTACTATCTAGCTCCCCCTTTGACCATGTGCTGCTTGGCGGTGGACTATATGCATTTATGATCATTAGTTTATCATCTTCATGGCAGATCTCTAGTGCTATTATGTCAACTTCTTGTGGATTGGCAGTCATTTCGTTCACCTTTAGGTGTTCTTTCACCAGCACAGCAACGCCACCGCCTTTTATAATTTTTCTGTCCCGTCTCCAAATTGAGTAGCCCCTTGGGAATATGACCTCATTTAAAATAACATCTTCAAGTTTTGTCTCCGTGAGTGCAACAATGTCTGGTGTCTGCAGCTGTATTACATCACTTAACTCCAGTATCTTCGATCTGACTCCATCTATGTTGGTGTATGCAATTTTCAGGAACTTGTTCTCCCTCTTCTTATTTTTCACTCCCCCTCTCTCTAATGATTTTGTTGGTTTGCCTTTATGTACCACTTTACTGGTCTGCCTACCCCTATCACTTTGTAGAAAAAAGAATTGATTTCTTCTTAAAGAAATCCCTTCTCTTCCCTTGAAGAACCGTGTGTGACCCGGTTCTGGCTTCTGGAGTTCGGGGTCTTCCTGGCTTGCAGACTGATCTTTTTGGGTCTTGGCACGTGTTGTGGTCGTGCTGGGACTTTGACGTTTTGTTGTCGAGGTGGGGCCTTTTGATGCAGTTTTGTGCCTTCTTTTCCTGGTCGGCGTGTGCTTTGCCCACTGGTCGGCGGCTTGTAATTTTTTTTTCAAGTGTATGTGTACACATGTACATGTGTATACTGTGTGTGTGGGCACATGTATGTGCATACGCACGTGTGTGTAACATACCTTGTGTGTCTGTGTATATGTTTGTGTATGTGTATATACATGATGTGTATATGTGTATGTGTACTTTTTCTTTCGGAAGGGGCTCTGTTCCCTTCTCTGTTGACGGGGCGCTGGGGGAGCAGCTTGCTCTGTTGACTCTCGTATGGTCCCGCTGTTGGTGAGCGCTTTTGGTTGTCTTCCGGCCTCTGGTGGCGGCTGCAGCGGACGGCTTCTCCCCCTTTGGGAGGTTCAGGGCTGGCGGGGTGGGCTTCTTCCCCTGCGCTTCGTCATGTCATCTTAGTGGGTGCGTTGGACTGGTTGATCTGCCCCATCCTTCTGGGGTTCCCTACTGCTCTATGCAGACACGGGCCTGGCGAATCTGCGGTTCTTCTGGACTTGTTCAGTCTGCGCACTGGATTCTATGCCCTCATCGGAGGACTGTTGTCTTCTGTCTGGCTTCTGTTGGAGCCGGGTGCCTAGATGGTGGCCCTGGACCGCCAAGTCAATTCTTGGCACGTTCCTCTCCAGTTTTCTGGGACTGGCACAGTTGGTGGTGGGGCTTCAGGCTTGCTGCTTTTATTGCCTTCCCTATTTGTAATTGGCACTTGGTGTATTTATGCATCTTTACCAGGTCTTGGTGCCCTGTCTGAGTCTGCTTGGGATTTGGTGTCTGGCCTACCTCGATACTGGTTTTTGTGGGCTCCCAGTCGGTCCGCTTGTCTGCTCGCTAGGGGTGTGGTTCTTTCCAGATCGCCGGATTTGGTTTCCTGGTGATCTGGAGGCCATTCCATCTGTTTCCGTCCTGGGTTCGGACCTGGCTGGGTCTTGTTTAGGGCTCTTGGGCCGCTCCTTGTCTTTCCAGATGTGTTGCTGCGTCTGTGGTCCCGCCTTCGACTGTTCATAACGGGGGTCCTGGGTTGCTCGGCGGTTGCTCGAGCAGTAGTGCAGGAGTCTGAACTTCGACGTGCTGGTCTGCCTGCAGGGTCGGATTTGGCTTCGGCGTCTGTTTGGTTCCTTCGGAGACTCCCCTTCCACCTCTCTTGCAATTGTTGGGTTCGTTTCTCCGGGGATCTTGTGTTGGTGCTGCATCACCAGCTTCCTCTTTGGGGTTTTTGGGGATCCGTGCCTTGGCACCTCCCCAAGCCTTCGCTCAATGTGTTCACGGACAGGTCATCTCTCGCCTAGGGCTTTCTGACTAGTGCTCACCAGGTTGGCCGCGGATGGTGGGGTCTGTCCGTCTGTCAGGCTCACAGCATGGTTCAGGAGTTGGTGACTGACTGGTTTGCACTTCGGAGGGTTCGGGTCACTAGGTGCTCTACCATTCAGCTCCATTCGGACTGTTCTCTGGCGGTTCTTTGTCAGAACCACAGGGTTTCTCTTAGGTGTTTGACCTTTAGGGTTGGTCCCTTCGAGTGGCTCGTTTGCTGGATTCTCGGGGTTTGGCTAACCGTGAGGCTCATGTCCAGGGTGTGTCCTACGTCATGGCGCACAGCTGTCTTGGTTCATTCCTCGGTTCGCGGATTGGCCAGTCGTCGCCGACTTGTTTCTGTGGCTCTGCCGGACGTATGGACTCCTGGCCATGGACGTCTTCGAGTCGGCGTGGTCTAGGCATCGCCAATTCTGTGTGGTGCCCTTACCCGCCTGCGAGATGTTCATCTACATCACAGTGGATGCCTTTCGGCAGGACTGGTCGAGGTGGGGGTACCTGTTCCTCTTCTCCCGGTCCAGCTGTTGTTTTGGGTTCTGGCTCGGTTGGCGCCCATTCCCACGAGAGTAGTCCTTATGGTCCCTTGGTGGCCGGCCCAGCTTTATTTTCAGACGCTGCTTGATAGGTGTTCGAACCCGCGGCGTTTTTCCGCGGCTCCGTCTCTTTTGGCAGGTCGGACTGGTCCTGTATGTGACTGGTTTGGCCTTCTCCTTGGCTCTTCGCGTCTGGTATTTTGACGCGGGTATCACCATCTCTGTGGTGATTAGGTGGCTCTGTTGATGGTGTCCCACCTGCGAGCTTCGTCTCGGCGACAGTATGACATTCCTGGTGTTTCTATGCACCTTTTTCTTGCTCTTTCGCATCGGGTTGTCGTGTTCTTTCTTGGGTTTTCAGGACTACAGTTATTTGATGTTTCTTACTGTCGCCTCGTTTTGTACTCACCTAGTTGTACTCACCTAGTTGTGCTTGCGGGGGTTGAGCTCTGGCTCTTTGGTCCCGCCTCTCAACCGTCAATCAACAGGTGTACAGTTCCTGAGCCTAATGGGCTCTATCATATCTACACTTGAAACTGTGTATGGAGTCAGCCTCCACCACATCGCTTCCTAATGCATTCCATTTGTCAACCACTCTGACACTAAAAAAGTTCTTTCTAATATCTCTGTGGCTCATTTGGGCACTCAGCTTCCACCTGTGTCCCCTAGTGCGTGTGCCCCTTGTGTTAAACAGCCTGTCTTTATCAACCCTGTCGATTCCCCTGAGAATCTTGAATGTGGTGATCATGTCCCCCCTAACTCTTCTGTCTTCCAACGAAGTGAGGTTTAATTCCTGCAGTCGCTCCTCGTAGCTCATACCTCTCAGCTCGGGTACTAGTCTGGTGGCAAACCTTTGAACCTTTTCCAGTTTAGTCTTATGCTTGACTAGATAGGGACTCCATGCTGGAGCCGCATACTCCAGGATTGGTCTGACATATGTGGTATATAATGTTCTGAAAGATTCCTTACACAAGTTTCTAAAGGCCGTTCTTATGTTAGCCAACCTGGCATATGCTGCTGATGTTATCCTCTTGATATGAGCTTCAGGGGACAGGTCTGGCGTGATATCAACCCCCAGGTCTTTCTCTCTCTCTGACTCTTGAAGTATTTCATCTCCCAAATGATACCTTGTATCTGGTCTCCTGCTTCCTACCCCTATCTTCATTACATTACATTTGCTTGGGTTAAACTCTAACAGCCATTTGTTCGACCATTCCTGCAGCTTGTCCAGGTCTTCTTGAAGTCTCAAGCTGTCCTCCTCTGTCTTAATCCTTCTCATAATTTTGGCGTCGTCAGCAAACATTGAGAGGAATGAGTCTATACCCTCTGGGAGATCATTTACGTATATCAGAAACAGGATAGGTCCAAGTACAGAGCCCTGTGGGACTCCACTGGTGACTTCACGCCAGTCTGAGGTCTCACCCCTCACTGTAACTCTCTGCTTCCTATTGCTTAGGTACTCCCTTATCCACTGGAGCGCCCTACCTGTTACTCCTGCCTGTTTCTCCAGCTTATGCATCAACCTTTTATGGGGTACTGTGTCGAAGGCTTTCCGACAGTCCAAAAAAATGCAGTCCGCCCACCCTTCTCTTTCTTGCTTAATTCTTGTCACCTGATCGTAGAATTCTATCAAGCCTGTAAGGCAAGATTTACCCTCCCTGAACCCATGTTGATGGGTTGTCACGAAGTCTCTTCTCTCCAGATGTGTTACTAGGTTTTTTCTCACAATCTTCTCCATCACCTTGCATGGTTTGTGCGGTGCTGGCTGAGCTGCTGGCAACCGGGAGGGGGAAGGGGGAGCCCCATACCCTCCACGCCTGCGATCCAACTGATAGTTCTTGGCTGATGGACTTACTGGCTGGTCGAGTGCCTCTGGCTCCAGTTTCTGTTTCAGTTCTGTGCCTTGTGGTATGGACTGTCTCTACCGGTGGGGTGTGAGCCAGGAGTGAGATTCCACTGTACTTGGGCTGCATGTGCCTAGGGCTATCTTCCCTAGATGCCCTGTAAGTACTGCCCTTGGGGCTTGGTGCCACCTTCCACAAGTCACCTTGGGTTCTACCTCCGCTGTGTCCTTTACTGCTCGGTACTGGGTCGCCCTTGGAGTCGGCTGGGGTTTTGTTGCCCTTGTTTGTCTCTGGGTAGGTGGTAGTTTTCATCACTGGTAGGGGCATGGGGTACCGCACAGCTAGTTTTCACCGATAACAGCGGTCGGCTCTATTCCGCCTGGGTACGTTGTCCTCTTGCGGGGATTTTCTTTTGTTTTTGTTTTTGCCTGGTGGGGGGTCTGCTTTTATAGTCCCCCTTTACTGTTCTAGGTGTTATTTCGGTATTTTCTGTTGGTGGTAATTCCCGCTTGGCCCCCGTGAGTGGACACGTCCCGAGGGTTCAGCTTTTAGAAGTTTTTATGGTAGACTTGGGCGCCGGTTCGTGGGACCCTGCCTGGGCTTCCCTTAGCATGTACCCAAGGCTAAGGGCCCTGGGAAACCCCACAGGGGCTCCGTGGTCCTATGGATGTGTCCCCGGAGTCCCCCCCGCCTCGCATCCTGCGAGTTTGACGGTTGTTCTGTCCCCTTGTCTCAGGGTGACACTCACCGGTTGTGCCTCCACCATGCTGCCTGTTGTGTCATTGTTTCTTATGACCTGGAGTCATGCGATGGGTGTTGTCGGTACGTGCTCTCATTCACCCAGGCCACTGGTCATGATAATCGGGTGCAGGCGGCTGCGGCGTAGATTGCTAGGTGTAGGTTTCTGCAACGCCCTTGGTTGTTTGCGGCCCCGGATGCCCCGAGGCTGCCCCGTTTTGGTTGTTGGAGTCCGGACTTCGGGGTGGGGTCGCTTCGGCTCTGGCTCCTTCCGCTCCTTGTCCTTTCCCTTCTGTTCTGCACACTTCTTCCCTTGCTTCTGGCTTCAAACCGTAGGCGGGTTTTGGGGGTTGGAGCGGGGTCTGGTTGGGTTGAGACTCAGGCGGTCTCAGGGGATTTCCTCTTCCGGGGGTGGCGGCAGAGGCATTCGAGTTGGTTCCTCCGGCCGTGCCGTATGGGTCTGACCAATAGGCTCCCTTCCTTAGTGTTTGTACGGCTACCCCAGCTTTTCCTCGTCATGCCGGGGCTTTGGGGGTGCGACTTGGCCCCGGGTCTTGACGTAGAGGTTCCCGGGGTTGGGGACGGGTTGCCTGGGGGACCTCGGCCCCGGTTGCCTCTCTTGGGTCTTTGTACCCTTGGTGAGGGGCTTCCAGTGCCTCAGAGTGGGGTTGTTCCTTACCCCTCTGTGTTCCTGTTGGTTTTGGGTATACTCCTCCCTGGGATCGGTTCCGTGTTCCTTCGGGTTTGTCGGTCCCGTTATTCCTGGGGGTGTTTCGCCCCCTTTTCCTTACCCTTCTCACGCTTACGTCTCGATACAGTTCCCTTCGTATCGGGGTCCATGCGTGTCCCTTGATCAGGGGTTTATTTTTGTCCATGTGTCCCTCCGTGCGTTCGTGCTTGCTTGTCGTGGTTCTCCTTGGTTCGCACATCTCTTCGTTCCTTCCAATATTATTGGAACGTCTGTTGACTTCCGATGTGGTTTCCCTCTGGTCTTTTATCTGCCTCATTGGTTACCTTTCGTCCTGTCTTTCACTTCAGTTTCGCCTTGTTTTGTTTTCACGTCATCTCTATTTCCAGTTTCGGCATTCCTCGTCTTCGTTACGTACGCGTTCCTGGTGTTTGTACGATGTGTGTGTATACGATGTGTATGTATGTTATGTGTATGTACGATATGTGTCCGCCTGGTGTACGAGCCACGCCACCCGGTGGATGGGTGGCGTGTTTTGTATCTTGCACGCTGGGGCCGGGGTGTGCATTTTGTTTATGGGCAGTATGCTCGTGTGTTCGCGTTGTTTCTCGCAGTTTTCTACTGCTCCTTGCTCGTTTTCTCCCTCCAGTCATAGCCCTCTGAATGCTGGAGGTGTACTGGATTTTATATATGGGGGCGTCACTTCGTTCTTCCTCTGTTTCCTGGTGTGGGATGGCTCGGTGTGGCGCCTCCTCCTCCCCCTCTGTACTGCTCCTCGTCTTCTACGGGGCGCGCGCCTCTGGACGTATTTCTCCTTTGACTTCCGTCTTTTATTCAGGTAATGGGACATACAATGCCTACTGTCTCTAGTATGCATGGCGTTCGAGCACACCACTGGCGATGCTCCTGGTATGTTACTTGCCTCGCCTGTGTTGTGGCACAGTCGTGTCTCTGCTCTGCAGGTGTGATTGTCATGTCTGGCGCCTCTGTCGGACAGGTGCTGGTTCTTGACTTTTAGTGGGGTGTTTGCCTAGTTGTGCTTGTGGGGGTTGAGCTCTGGCTCTTTGGCCCCACCTCTCTCCTGTCGGTCGACGGTTGTGCAGTTTCCTGGGCTTCCTGGGCTCTGTCTTATCTACGTTTGTTCCTGTGGGTGGAGTCTGCCTCCACCCACGTAGTTTCCTAGTGTTTTCCATTTCCTATCTCGTCTGACATTGATCGTGTTCTTTTTCATGTCTGTAGCTCCTTTGGGTACACAGCTTCCTCCTGTGTCCCCTTGTGCATACGAACATAAGGACATATGAACAGAGGAACAGCAGAGGGCCTCTTGGCCCATACGAGGCAGCTCCTATTTATTCCCACCCAATCCCACTCATATACATGTCCAACCCACGCTTGACACAATTGTGGGACCCCCACCTACCTTGAGGATACCTTGAGGTGCTTCCGGGGCTTATCGTCCCCGCGGCCCGGTCATCGACCAGGCCTCCTGGTTGCTGGACTGATCAACCAGGCTGTTGGACGCGGCTGCTCGCAGCCTGACGTATGAGTCACAGCCTGGTTGATCAGGTATCCTTTGGAGGTGCTTATCCAGTTCTCTCTTGAACACTGTGAGGGGTTTGCCAGTTATGTCCCTTATGTGTAGTGGAAGCGTGTTGAACAGTCTCGGGCCTCTGATGTTGATAGAGTTCTCTCTCAGAGTACCAGTTGCACCTCTGCTTTTCAACGGGGGTATTCTGCACATCCTGCCATGTCTTCTGGTCTCATGTGATGTTATTTCTGTGTGCAGGTTTGGGACCAGCCCCTCTAATATTTTCCACGTGTAAATTATTATGTATCTCTCCCGCCTGCGCTCAAGGGAATACAGATTTAGGCTCTTAAGTCGGTCCCAATAGTTTAGATGTTTTACCGAGTGGATTCTAGCAGTAAAGGACCTCTGCACGCTCTCCAGGTCAGCAATTTCACCAGCAGTGAAAGGGGCTGTCATTGTGCAGCAGTACTCCACTCTAGAGAGCACAAGCGTTTTGAAAAGTGTCATCATCGGTATAGCATCTCTAGTGTGAAAAGTTCTTGTTATCCAACCTGTCATTTTTCTTGCAGTTGTGACGGCTACTTTATTGTGTTCTTTAAAGGTAAGGTCTTCCGACATGAGTACACCCAGATCCTTTACATTGCCTTTTCGTTCTATGTTATGATTTGCCTGAGTTTTGTACGTGGTTTCCGTTTTTATATTTTCATTTTTTCCATAGCGCATGAGCTGGAACTTGTCTTCGTTAAACACCATATTATTTTCTGTAGCCCATAGAAAGACCTGATCGACATCTGACTGGAGGTTCGCCGTGTCCTCTATGTTGCCTACTCTCATGAAGATCCTAGTGTCATCTGCAAAGGATGATACAGTGCTATAGGTTGTGCTCTTGTCTATGTCCGATATGAGGATGAGAAAAAGTACTGGAGCAAGCACAGTACCCTGGGGGACTGAGCTCTTAACGGTTGACGGGTTGGATTTTATTTTGTTGACTATTACACATTGGGTTCTGTTGGTCAGGAAATTGTAGATCCATCTGCCTACTTTTCCGGTAATTCCTTTTGAGCGCATTTTATGGGCAATAACACCATGGTCACATTTATCAAAAGCTTTTGCGAAATCTGTGTAAATTACATCAGCGTTTTGTTTGTCTTCCATAGCAATTACCACCTCCACCACGTTACGTGGTAATTGGTTCCACAAATCAACGAACTGGTTACTGTACTAGTATTTCCTCAAGTCTTTCCTAAATCTACACTTCTCCAATTTATACCCCTTGTTTCATGTATGAATTGTGCCACAAGGGTGGCATGTGCCACCCTGGTCACTGCTCCTTGTTTATTCTCTTCCCCGCTTGGCAGGATTGTGTCGATGGCTCCTTACAGGGGTGTTTGGTGTGGTGGTGCTTGGTCACCTTGCGTATGTCT
>WNGS01163731.1:380235-400333 GCA_020271785.1 Procambarus virginalis
CTATGTCTCCCTCGATCCATTTCTTTAAGCATACTGTTTCCTTGCTGTGTTGGGGGTCATTTTTCGTAGATGTATGAGTATAGTTAGGATAAACACAGATATCTTCCCCAGGTGGAGAATATATCAGTGTTTAGTCCTAACTATATTTATGTTACATCCTTAACCTAGCTTTTCGTATATAATTACAATTTACTCCTTAAGGCAACTATTATAATAGTGTTCCTATTAATATTTTGTAAATCATTTATTGTATTTCAGGCTAATTATAGCATACCCCTTCGTGAAGGTATTGAGACATATCACTACTATTCAGCTTCATATAATGTATGTTTTAATTACTTCAGCTTAGGTTTCGTGCGTGATCGAGTCACCTTGTGTTCCGTATACTGAATACGAATCGACTCGCACCTCAGTATAGGACTCTGAGCAACTCTCGCCAGGATTACTCTTGATCCTGTCAAGACCTGAGATCCTCACAGGTGATGATACACCTGTGTAAACCTTACACGTGGTCTCCTCCTCCTCCTCCTCTTCTCCATTCTCTGCCTCATTCTCTATTCTCCACCTCCTTCAATTTTCTGCCTCCTTCCCCAATTCTACATCTTCATACCATTTTTCTATTTCATTTTCCACTCCATTTTATTCCTCACGATTCTTCTCCTCAGTCTTCTCTTAAACCCTTCGGATCCTCACACACACACACAGGAAACAGTCCGTAACAGCTGTCTAACTCCCAGGTATCTATTTACTGCTAGGTAACAGGGGCATCAGGGTGAAAGAAACTACCTATTTGTTTTCCGCCTTCACCGGGGATCGAACCCAGAACCTCAGGACTACGAATCCGAAGCGCTTGTTCACTCAGTTGTGTGTGTGTGTGTACTCACCTAGTTGTACTCGCCTAGTTGTGTTTGCGGGGGTTGAGTTGGCTTTGGTCCAACTTCTCAACCGTCAATCAACTGATGTACAGATTCCTGAGCCTATTGGGCTCTATCTCGCGTCCTTCACCTCGGGGCCCTCTTCCCCCGAACGCCCCTCTCTATACGTTCAATTTTTACCTTCATCACCCACTGAGTAATTCCTGTATGAGGGACTGAAAAGCTTAATAGCCTCCCACTGTGTGTGTGTGCGTGCGTGGTGTGTGGGTGTGTGTGTGTGTGTGTGTGTGTGTTGTGTGTGTGTGTGTTGTGTGTGTGTGTGTGTGTGTGTGTGTGTGTGTGTGTCCGTGCCTGCGTGAGCTCTGCTTGCTGGCCGCTTCTACTACACGCACGATAAGACGCAATAAAACCACTAAAGGTGTTATAGAAGAGCCATTTAGACAGCAATGCACCAGCCTATGGTGCCTGAAGAGTGCATGAACAAGGTCGTTAGAGCTGGCCGACAAGCTGAGCGCCCCGCTGTTAATTACCCTAATGAAACTCCCACTCGCCTCCTCTGTTTTGTTGTCTTGCAAGTACGAGACAATCTGCAAGATGAGGAGAAGACACAGGGCGAGTAGAGGAAGAGAAGAGGGGGAAAGGAGACACGGAGAAATGGAGAGGAAGGGAAAGGAGATAGAGAGGATTAAGGGAGAGTTGAGACACATAAAGAGATGGATAATGAGAGATTCCATCACAAGTATAAATAAGAGTGGAAATGTGATGAGAAGGAACGTGAAAGATTAGTCTACACACCTCAAGATGACGTATTACTGGCTTCTTTGAAATCCAGACCACGGTCTGCATAACTCAAGACGGTCAGCCGGCAGCAAGCTCTCCACAGCTCTACCTCTCCCAGTAGATATCACTCTACTCGGTCGTTCAGCCCTCCTCTGACTCGGTCGTTCAATCCTCCCACTGACTCGGTCGTTCAAATCCCCCCACTGACTCGGTCGTTCAAATCCCCCCACTGACTCGGTCGTTTAATCCTCCTACTGACTCGGTCGTTTAATCCTCCCACTGACTCGGTCGTTTAATCCTCCCACTGACTCGGTCGTTCAAATCCTCCCCCCTCCCCCGGCTCCCGTATATACCAAGGTCACATACATTGTAATATACACATTCCTGGAACCAGTCTTAGATTTAGCTTTCAAACTGCATGCAGAGTTGTGTAGCGCAAATTCTGTCGAATCGTAACTGTTGTGTAGGACTAAACGACAGAACAGAAGGAGAAAGGAAGATAATGGAGAAGCGAAAGTTGAAAGTATTATCGGGAAAGAAGAGGACAAGATAATGGCATAAAGAAGTGGAATAGAGAAAGAATACAAGCCAATGTGAACACAACAACTGAAGTGACACACACACAAGATGGGATGGTTGAAAGAGCAACTGGAATAGAAATAGGAATAGTGAAAGAATTGGTAGAGCAAAGAGGAACACAATTAGAGAGAAATAGGTGGAAGATATGTTATGAAGCTTTGCAAAACCTGACTTGCCTTGAAGGCGGGAGAGTATTTAACATTATTACTGTCATTATGGTTTTGGGCATTAACAGTTAATACGCAGACAAAGAGAGGGAGAGAAAGGGAGGGAGGGAGGGAGAGGGAGAAGGTGAGAGTGCGAGCCATGGGGTTACAAACAAAAACATAGATAGTAACATACACACACACTGCCTTCCATTTACACAATAAGCAGCAGCAACAACACAAGCAGCAGCAGCAACAACAACAACACAAGCAGCAGCAGCAGCAGCAACAGCGCAGCAGCAGCAACAGCAGCAGCAGCATCAACAGCAGCAACAGCATCAGTGTGTGATCTACACGCACACAGCATGATGTTGAGAGAATCTGTAAGGGGGGTTTACGGCCACATAAATGTCCTGTAATTTAACAGATGTCTCACCTGGGGGTCAGAGCTTAGGTCGCCGGGGATGGCATATAATGTGCGTGCGTGTGTGCGTATATGCGTGTGTTTGTGTGTGCGTGCGTGTGTTGAACACTTTAGTAGATGTAACAGTGAGCTACGCTAGTCGTGGTGTTTGGACATTGTAAAAAAAAAGTTTTTACACATCTAAAGTTGCAGAAGATTTGGTACGCATGTAATTCAAAATCGCGGCTCGGTGTTCGAAATCACGGCTTGGTGTTCGAAATCACGGCTTGGTGTTCGAAACACGGCTTGGTGTTCGAAATCGCGGCTTGGTGTTCGAAATCGCAGCTTGGTGCTCGAAATAGCAGCTTGGTGTTCGAATTGAAGCTTGGTGTTCGAAATCGCAGCTTGGTGTTCGAAATCGCAGCTTGGGGTTCGAAATCGCAGCTTGGTGTTCGAAATCGCGGCTTGGTGTTCGAAATAGCAGCTTGGTGTTCGAAATAGCAGCTTGGTGTTCGAAATCGCGGCTTGGTGTTCGAAATCGTGTCTTGGTGTTCGAAATCGCAGCTTGGTGTTCGAAATTGCAGCTTGGTGTTCGAAATCGCGGCTTGGTGTTCGAAATCGTGTCTTGGTGTTCGAAACTGCAGCTTGGTGTTGAACACACTTCACTCAGTATTGCCATATCCTTTTAGACATTTGCACTAATCATCTCCAGTCAATTTATTAACGAAAATAAAAAAATAAATGAAGTCTGGAATAATTCATACTTTGAAGTCTTTCACTGGACTGCGTTTTTTTCCCCATGGTTGTATGTGGGTGTTTTATTGCCATTTTGTGTTATTGTTTTCTTTTAATATATGTTCAAAACGTTTTAATTATCCATGTGCTTAAATCTTATTTTTATATATATTCTAGTTGCGTCTGAGGGACTTTAGATAACAAACACAATACTCAAAATCCCCAATATTCCTTATATTTCCTTATATTAATTTATATTTCCCTATATTTTCTTATATTCCCTTATATTTCCGTATATTTCATCATATTCTATTAATTTCTCCATATATTCCCTTTCTGTTTTCTATATTCCCTCATATCCATCCTAGTGTAATTTTCTTTACTAAAGTTTCAAGAACAATCTATGTAATCAGGGGATTATTTACGTAATCAGGGGATATTTTCACTCTGCCTCAAGCCTGTTACGTGACACTTATCGCTAATGGATTTCATCATAAACATCTGGCTATATATTTACTTAGTTTATCTTAATTTATTAAAAGGATTTTTATCACTTTTTATATTCGGCTTTCCATAACAAAATGACTGCATCGTCGGACCGCGTGTTCTCCGCGGGTCGTGTTTTAACACGTCTGTGTGTTGACACACCAAGATTAGTGCTGATTGTATTTATTGATGACGTTTGCCAGTGATTCACTACGGGCTATTCATGCTCGTGCCACCTCTTGGGTGGCTTAATCTTTATCAATCATCAATCAGTGAGTCACATTTTGTTTGAAAAATGTTGCGGTGATGGATGATTCTGCACACTGTCTCTAATGCTGCTCTATTCTTTGACTAAGACTTTAGCATGTGTGAAGTTCATAAGGTGTTGCTCTTACATAAATATATATATATATATATATATATATATATAATATATATATATATATATATATATATATATATATATAATGTTACAATTATAAGAGAATATATCGTAATCCTGTGAACTAGTGACGTTATTGCTGTTAGTTCTGGCAGCCGTTGGACTTTGTCTGCGAGGATGCCAGAGGGACTCGGGCCCCTCTTGTCGTGTACTTCTGGGGATTTATATATCATTTCTTGGCGAGTAATTGGTGGTGTGAGTGACTGTCCTCCGTGAGGGAGGAGACATTGGCTCTCCAACGTCCTTGGAGAGTCTTGGAGTGATAGGAAATTATTGGTTGTTGGGCTGTTGAAAATTTGGCGATGTTTTCCCTCCAATGTGGAGGACAAGCCGACGTGCTCACTCCTGGAAGGAGCAGCAGGTGGGTGTTCTCCCACCGTGGGAGTCACCTTGCCAGGAACAAGGTGATGACTCCCCTGGTGGGCGGAGACCACCTGTACGTATAAGACGATTGATGATGGATGAGGATTAAGCCACCCAAGAGGTGGCACGGGCATGAATAGCCCGTAATACGTGTAAGACTTCCGTTGCCTCATTAAGTAGCGGCAGTATTTGTAGTGGTGAGTAGCGTGGATATCTCTGAGCGTGTCCCTGGTCGCCATGGTGACCAGACTTGGTGAGGGAGATGCGCTACCCCCCCCCCCCTCCTGATGAGTTGTTAGTAAGTACTTACCTAATTGCACCTGACGTGCTTTAGCTCTTTGGTCCCGCCTCCCTTACCCTACTAATGGATTAGTAACCCCATAAGCTTGACGATACGAAGAAAACCACTTGTTTATCCCGATTTATTATTTAGGGAGAGGGCTTGTAAGAGAGAGGTTGAGCGACTGCTGATAAAGGGGGGAGAGGGAAGAGAAGGGGATGAAGAGAGGGGAAGATGAGGATAGAATATAGGTCACTATACTGCAAGAGTGATATTTTTTCACAAGGTTTCTTTCTGTTTCTCTTCATCGGGCAAGGGAGGGGGATAGCACAGTCGGTTAAGGCGCATCTGGGAGCCTCTCAAACGGAGGTTCGAACCTCTTCACGCCCCTTGTGGGTTTGTTCATTCGAGGGGGGGGGGGATGATTTCTTAGTGTTAGCTCTTTTCTCCTGTTAATCACCTTACCTTATCTAGGTATAGATTTCCAGCTAAGAAGTTACATACTATTAAAGCACGGAACTGCCTGTCTCTACGCCACGCAGCGTTAACGAGGACGCTTAAATGGTTCCCAACGTTCCACCTTTGTGTACTGATTCCAGGAAACGTTTCCAGTACTCTTGGTTACAATTGTAATTCCGTGAAACGTTTTGTTACCGTCATTTGTTTTGGGTAAGTTTATGAATATTTTAGTCCATAAAACTGCTCAAAAACACCATGTAGATTTGTTTTTGTGTGTGCACAGTTTTAATCAATGTTTGCATTATTATTATTATTATTATATTATTATATATATATATATATATATATATTTATATATATATATATATATATACATATATATATATATATAGATATATATTATATATATATTATGTATATATATATATATATATATATAATATATATATATATATATATATATATATATACATATACATACATACACACAACTCACAGGAATATCAGTCTTAAATTTGTCAGTCTTTAAGTCCCTCTTGTGATATTCTGATTGAATTGCATTTTTAGTAAAGATGTTGAAAGAAGGTCTATGTCATTCTCGAATCATCTAATAAGCAATTTAAAAAGTGTATAAAGAAGACAAAATTTTAATTGGGAAGCCGAAACTGTATTAGGAAGCCAAAATTGTGAATTGGAGAAACAATTTCTCCAATCTGTGAATTGGAGAACACAGGGGTTCACGTGGACAGTGTGGGAACACAGGGGTTCACGTGGACAGTGTGGGAACACAGGGTTCACGTGGACAGTGTGAAGCCACAGGGGTTCACGTAGACAGTGTGGGAACACAGGGGTTCACGTGGACAGTGTGGGAACACAGGGGTTCACGTGGACAGTATGGGAACACATGGGTTCATGTAGACAGTGTGGGAACACAGGGGTTCACGTGGACAGTGTGGGAACACAGGGGTTCACGTGGACAGTGTGGGAACACAGGGGTTCACGTGGACAGTATGGGAACACATGGGTTCATGTAGACAGTGTGGGAACACAGGGGTTCACGTGGACAGTATGGAACACAGGGGTTCACGTGGACAGTGTGGGAACACAGGGGTTCACGTGGACAGTGTGGGAACACAGGGGTTCACGTGGACAGTGTGGGAACACAGGGGTTCATGTAGACAGTGTGGGAACACAGGGTTCACGTGGACAGTGTGGGAACACAGGGGTTCACGTGGACAGTATGGGAACACATGGGTTCATGTAGACAGTGTGGGAACACAGGGGTTCACGTGGACAGTGTGGGAACACAGGGGTTCACGTGGACAGTGTGGGAACACAGGGGTTCACATGGACAGTGTGGGACCAGGGGTTCACTGGACAGTGTGGAACACAGGGGTTCACGTGGACAGTGTGGGAACACAGGGGTTCACGTGGACAGTGTGGGAACACAGGGGTTCATGTAGACAGTGTGGGAACACAGGGGTTCACATGGACAGTGTGGGAACACAGGGGTTCATGTAGACAGTGTGGGAACACAGGGGTTCACGTGGACAGTGTGGGAACACAGGGGTTCACGTGGACAGTGTGGGAACACAGGGTTCACGTGGACAGTGTGGGAACACAGGGGTTCACATGGACAGTGTGGGAACACAGGGGTTCACGTGGACAGTGTGGGAACACAGGGGTTCACATGGACAGTGTGGGAACACAGGGGTTCACGTGGACAGTGTGGGAACACAGGGTTCATGTAGACAGTGTGGGAACACAGGGGTTCACGTGGACAGTGTGGGAACACAGGGGTTCACGTGGACAGTGTGGGAACACAGGGGTTCACGTGGACAGTGAGGGGACACAGGGGTTCATGTAGACAGTGTGGGAACACAGGGGTTCACGTGGACAGTGTGGGAACACAGGGGTTCACGTGGACAGTGAGGGAACACAGGGGTTCACATGGACAGTGTGGGAACACAGGGGTTCACATGGACAGTGTGGGGACACAGGGGTTCCTGTGTCCCCTCCTATCCTCCCCCCTCCCTCTGGCCGAGCAGGTGAGGGGAGGAGAGGGGAAGTAGTGTGCTTCAATTGGTGGAAAGCTGGCGGGGCGCTCGGGCCCATTACTTTTGACGGAGTCCTGGTCGCATCTCCAATGCCGGCTGCCCTACTCTTTTTTTTATATTTTTGTTTTATATATTCTTTTTATGCGCCATGGCTTCTCTCTTCTTTTTTTTGAACTAAGGTTAGGGGTGTTAATTATAAAGTTCTTTGCTGTTGATAGTGAGATTGCGTAGTAAGAGCAGTTCTCGTGTATCAGCTCATCTGAAGCCTGGCCCAAGAAACTCATCTGATGAGCTTATTATTTGTTTCCATTAGGAGCGAACTTTGTTTAGTGCTGAGTTACCAAGTTACAATCTTGTTATTAACGGGATGAAGCTGGCGTCAACTGTGTGCCAGACCCTTCGTCCTGTCTACGGGTTGTTGGTTCTGCGGGATCAATGTCCCCAGGGCCCGGTCTCTGACCGAGCCGCCTGGTTGGAGGTTCTGGTCAACCAGATTAAATACAGCTGCTCGTAATCCGGTTAATCAGTTAACCGATGGAGGCGTTTGTCAGGTTCTTGAACACCGTGATAGGTCGGCTAGTTATGGCCCTTACGTTTAGACTGAGACTGTTGAAAATACTTGGGACCTTAATGCTGACTGAATTGTCTCTCAGCATACCTACTGCACCTCTCCTTTTATAACGGGACTCTTTTTGAACTTCCTGCCATGCCTCCTGGTCTCATGTAGAGTTATTCCCTATGCAGATTTGGAACTGGTCCTTCTAATATTTTAAAATTTAAAATTATTATCCATGTCTATCTCTCTCTCTCCTGCGCTATAAAAAATAGATTTAAAACATTTAAGGGGCCCGAAGGATTTAGATGTGTTATTAAGTGGATTCTGGGATACAAGAACCTTTGCACTTTCTGCATATCAGAAATTACTTCATCTTTGAATAAAGTTGTTAGTGTGCAATAATATTCAACCCTAGAGAACACTATAGTGTCTTATATCACCATCGGGCTGGCATCTCTTGTTTGATAGGTCCTTGCTATCCAACTTGTAAGTTTTCTTGCAGTTGTGACAGGTACTTTATTGTGTTCTATAAAAGTTCTTCTGACGTGACTACTCCCAAATCTTTTATAATACTTTCTCTTTCAAGAGTGTGGTTTAACTTCGTTCATGTGGTTTACATCTTTATAGTTTCGTTTTTTTTCCATAGCGCAGGAGCTGGAACCTATCGTCACATTTCATTATTTACACATTTGTTGTGGCCCATTGAAAGATGTAATTAACATACGTTTGGACGTTTTCTGTGTCCTTTATATTGAGTACTCTCGGGAAAAGCCGAGTATAAGCTGCAAAGGAAGACACAGCACCAAAAATTGTCCTTGTCTATGTCCGATGTGAAGAGGAGAATACCGGAGCAAGCATAGTACCCTGGAGGACTCCTCTCCCACTCCTCCTCACTCTCGTTCCACCTCTCTTCTTCTCCCTCTATGCCCCCCCCCCTCTTCTCCCCCTCTATGCGGGTGCAAGGCGGTGTTCAAGCGAGCTCTTCACTGGGAACGAAAATTTTAGTATTTTTCCGTGTAGCTGTTCTTTATCAGGCGAGGGTTTGGCACCTCTCCCCTCCACCACACACACCACCCCTCCACCTGACACTCCCCCCCACCCCGCTCCTGCCCCCCCCCCCAAATCCCCAACACCTTCCCTCTACCTTAAACTTACCCTCCACCTCCATACCTCCATTACATCCCACACCTTTCCTGCACCCCTGCACACGTTCTCATCCAGCACCCTCACAACATATAATATAATATAATATAATATAATATATATATATATATATATATATATATATATATATATATTATATATATATATCGTGTATTTGTGTAAGTCGCTCTTTGACTTTCTAAGGATATCAACATGAAGTGAGTAACTGGTAGAAATTTAAGATGCTACAGAGCTGAACTGTACCCCTGAGACTACAGACACCTTCATCTACCCACAACTGTAACTAAATGATACGGGGTCTCCCCAACAGGATCAGGGACTCCTATGAGTTGCTACCTGGTAGCCTCTGAGAGAAGGCTACCCCTGATTGTGAATCCTGAATCTTAAAAGTCAAAATCCGAATTTCTATCTTGAATGTTCCTCTCCCGATATTGCTCCAGTGTTTATCTGGGGCCTGGGAGCTATAGCCCAACCCTCCCACTATGAGATGTCCTGATGGCTCCTCCAACGTCTGAAGCAACGGTGGTATGTCAACACTGAGTGCGAGCAATGCATATCAACGGTGTATATGAACTGTGCATGTGAACGGTGTGTATGAACTGTGCATGTGAACGGTGTGTATGAACTGTGCATGTGAACGGTGTGTAAGAATAGTGGCATGTGGAACGATGCAAACGAACGGTGCATGTCAAAGGTGAGTATGAACGGTAGTTTGTCAACGGCGTATACGAACGGTGGCAATTTTCCCGCCCCACACTGGCCATTGCTACACCTGACATAACATTCTCATCAGTGTTCGTACACAAAGAATGACATCATAATACCCGGCTCGTTCTGTGTAAAATAGAGATATACAAATGTATTCATAAATTATTAGTGCGTATGGGGTGTAGATCTGCATGTTGTGTGAATGGGTGTGTGTTTATTATGTACGATTTATGTGTATGATAACATATTTTGCGGAGTTAGGGGTCGAATGTCCCAACAGTTCCAAGAGCGAGGTCAGCGACTCGCAAACATGATGCTTTTGTGGAGCGGCTTGAGAGCCAGGTCGAGGGTTTGAGTGCGAGGTTGAGGGCTTGAGTGCGAGATTGAGGGTTTGCGTTGCTCGAAGTCAGGGCTGAAGCACCCATGGAGTGAAGCAGCTCCTGGCGGCCAGGCTCCTAAGACCACAGTCATTCTGCTAATTGGCCGAGCCTCAGTCTTGTTCTTCACGATTGGTGGTGGGTAAACGTCCTCTTCCCCCTCCCTCTCACCTGCTCTCTCCTCTCATATCCACTCCCTCCACTCTCACCTTCCCCCCCCCCCCCAACCTTTCCTCTCGCATCACCATCATGTATCCTCACTCCTCTCTCACTTCTCACCTATCCCTTCTCTCACCTTATCATCTCCCCCTCCTAAACTCCACCCTTCCACTTCTACCCACACACACACACACACACACGGGACCAAAGAGCCAAAGCTCAACCCCCGCAAGCACAAATAGGTGAGTGAGCACACACACACACACACACACACACACACACACACACACACACACACCACACACACACACACACACACACACACACACACACACACGAGTGCCTCTGAGCTTGGTTCCCGGCACTTGAAATTGAAAGAGGCCGTAAAGTTGAGGCAGTGATTGTGGCCCCACACTGCTAGTGGCACTCCCGCCACAACGTCTTCCACCGGTTGTGTTTAAGATCGTGGTTTGAGGTTATTTTGCTTTGAGAGGTTGAAGATGAGGGGGGGGGGAGAAGGGAGCCGGTTCTCGAGGGGTTTGTCCAAGTTAAACAGGCCAAGTGGTGGCGGAACCGAGTTTCAATAACATGGTTTCTGTAAACGGTATTAAACTCTACTGAGAATTGTATTGTTAGTGTGTGGACATGATAGGTGGCGGAGAGGTAGATGGTTTAGAGAGACGCACGGCTGTGATTGGTTGTGTCGTGACAGGTGTGTGTGTGTGTCACGTGTGTACCGTGTCTGTCTGTCATGTTTGTCGTGTCATGACCGCCGTGAAGGGCTTTACACAGGGCCAGGCTCTTCACTGCTAATTACCCACTGGAGGTATAACCTAGTCAACACTCTCCTTGACGCCCTCATCTTTAGTCTAGTGGGGGGAGGGGGTATGTGGGGCGGGGGGGGGGTGCTTGTGGCACGAGGAGGGGGTAGGGGGTGTTGGAGGTGAGGCGGGGGATGAAGGAGGGGGAGATGGAACTGGCAGTGAAATGGAATTGTAACCATATATCAACCTAGAAGCAGCATATATAATTTTTTTAAACTAAATGTATAGCTGTCATGGAGGTATTAGACAAATCATCTCGCAGGAAGAGAGACAAGACCACATGACATCTGCGTGGTAGTGGTTCCCTACCAGCTGGAACCCATTACAGTTGAGTAAGTATAGTGTTTTTGAAGGGATTTCCATTTGATCATCCACAAGACCTATTGGTTGTTTCTCTTCTACTGTGCTATTGATTCCAGGCGCCCAAGTATGCGGGTCGCCCAATAACAGACAATATGGTATACGTTCTTCACTGTGCTTATGTTGGCTGGAGACGACCCGCTAATTTCCTTTATTCATGGCAGCTAACAAATAAAGCTGCCCGGGAAAGTAAGAAAACTTTACAAACAAATCAGGAAAGCAAAAGTTAATTGTAAAGTTGACCAAAAATACTACAGAAGGGAGTGAAGAGAAGGATGTAAGTTGGTAGTTAATAATGGAGAGGTTAAAAGGCAAATAGATAACTAAATCAGACAAGTCTCTTCAAGACTCAATGAAGCATTTTCTGTGGAGTTACAAGAACGTAAGAGCTTAGTTATCCCTTGTGAAAAAGAGCCAGAAATTTACTTAAATTGGGCAATGTTCCGGGATTACGGATACTGTGCAAATGTATTACTAAGTTTAAAATATGGAGATAAATCACTATGATTCGTGTGCCATCAAATTAGCTATGTGTCAACTTTGGGAAAATTACTTAAAAGCGATAATTTCAAATGTCATTCACACTCATTTTGAAAAACACAATTTTATAATTGACATGGAACATAAAAGGGCCTATAGGTACCTAGTCATACTGGAATGATTACGAATGACCTCCCTCCTCCTGTTGATGCACTGGGTAAATACTGGTTTGGAAACAGGAGTGTTTATTTATGGACCAAAACATCGGGTAGGATAATAGAGGTGGGAGCGGAGCAGTGCTCCAAGCGTAGGCAGGACATGTGAATAAGTTTGGGTTATTGGGTGGAGGATTTCAATAAGAGTTGAAATCTCTTGGGTTGATTTCAATAAGAGCCTCGGATCAGCCTTCTTTGTGTTTTCTTTCCTCCTGTGTTCCTTTATACCATGCATTGGTGTTGGGCTTTCGTCTTTGTAAGTACTTTCTCCAGCTTCACCGCTTGTTCTACTTTTGTAGTACATAATATTCGGTGTTGCTATACTCTGAGGCAGTTATCACGGTGTTGCTATTCTCTGAGACAGTTATCACGGTGTTGCTATTCTCTGAGACAGTTATCACGATGTTGCTATTCTCTGAGACAGTTATCACGATGTTGCTATTCTCTGAGACAGTTATCACGGTGTTGCTATTCTCTGAGACAGTTATCACGGTGTTGGTATTCTCTGAGACAGTTATCACGATGTTGCTATTCTCTGAGACAGTTATCACGGTGTTGCTATTCTCTGAGACAGTTATCACGGTGTTGGTATTCTCTGAGACAGTTATCACGGTGTTCCTATTCTCTGAGACAGTTATCACGGTGTTGCTATTCTCTGAGACAGTTATCACGGTGTTCCTATTCTCTGAGACAGTTATCACGGTGTTGCTATACTCTGAGGCAGTTATCACGGTGTTGGTATTCTCTGAGACAGTTATCACGGTGTTGCTATACTCTGAGGCAGTTATCACGGTGTTGCTATTCTCTGAGACAGTTATCACGGTGTTGCTATTCTCTGAGACAGTCATCACGGTGTTGCTATTCTCTGAGACAGTTATCACGGTGTTGCTATTCTCTGAGGCAGTTATCACGGTGTTGCTATACTCTGAGGCAGTTATCACGGTGTTGCTATACTCTGAGGCAGTTATCACGGTGTTGCTATTCTCTGAGACAGTTATCACGGTGTTGGTATTCTCTGAGGCACTTATCACGGTGTTGCTATTCTCTGAGACAGTTATCACGGTGTTGCTATTCTCTGAGACAGTTATCACGGTGTTGCTATTCTCTGAGACAGTTATCACGGTGTTCCTATTCTCTGAGACAGTTATCACGGTGTTCCTATTCTCTGAGACAGTTATCACGCAGGATGTGCTCTTTAGGAAATGCCTAATTTTGCGGTAGTAGTCTCCGCAGTATAGTAGTCAAGACTACCTCTCTTCCACTGGTTGTCATCGTCGTTTATATAGGTAAATTGTGGTGTATATAGTTATTAATGGATATAAGGGTATGAAGACGGGCGTGAATGGGGTGGGTGGTGGTAGCATCAGTGATGGGGAATGGTGGGGAGGTTATGAATGGGAAGACAGGCTTTGGAGGAGGGGCGGGGGGGGGGGGGGAATTATCAGAAGAAAGCGCCAAGCCATTAGGAGTATATAGCACTTGTAAGGGATATCAGGATAAGGATTTGGGATGAGACGAGGAGGAAGGAATGATGCCCAACCAGTTGGACGGTCGGGGATTGAACTCCGACCTGCATGAAGCGAGACCGTCGCTCTACCGTCCAGCCCAAATAGTTGGAGGCTTCTAGTGGGGGGGGGGAAGGGAACTATCAGAGGAAAGCGCCAAGCCAATTACGACTATATAGCACTGTTAAGGGGTCAGGATAAGGATTTGGGATGGGACGGGGGAATGAATGGTACCCAACCACTTGGACGGTACGGGATTGAACTCCGACCTGCATGAAGCGAGACAGTCGCTCTTCCGTCCACCCCAAGTAGTTGGAGGCTTCTAGGGGGGGGGGGGGAGTGATTATAGTTGTGAACCTGGCATGGGTGAGTTGAGGAAAGGCGAGACTGGCTGTGGTGTTAGAGTAGAGTGGGTTAGATATTATCACTGCAGTGTTATACCTATAACTTATATATGTGTTATACTTATAACACTGACACACGTGTTATAAGTATACCATTGTATACCAGCCGAATACCCCCTGTGTTTGCCAGTTCCAAAGAGAGATTATAACGAGTGTTGAGATAGTTCATTCTGTGGCCTTACAAGTGGCAGAGACCAAGTTCTCATTAAGCCCGGAAGCCCTAGCTGTTGGACCGTGTCCTGCTGGCTGTGTGTTGTTTAGCTTTTGTGGCTCAACAACACACACTCTGTGTTTTGTGATACTCACTTAACGTAAAGTAACCGTGTGTAGTGGTGTTAATTTAGTTTAATGATTTAGTGTTAAGTTATACACGCTTTCAAACCTTTTTTCCCCCCATACTACTCTCACATATAACTTGTTATACAACTCCCTCGTTCACTTAATGCTTCTTGACACCATCTCGAAGATTACGATATCATAGAGGAAGAAATCATTACTTCGTGCTATTAACTCGGTCACTGGCGTGTCAGTGTCTTGTTAATTCTTTGAGTAACTCAACGTAGGCTATTGCAAGGGGCAGGTCCTCTGTGAGTACCCGGTCATTACACCGGGATATGGAGACGCAGATCTGGGATATGACGACTGAACGAAGGAACGGTGCTCAAAAACTTGGACCGTCAGGATCGAGTGCCAATCCTGTAAGATAAAAGGCTGCTGCTGCTGTACCGACCAACCCTCATATTCCAGGTCCTTGTCCCTAGATCCTTAGCGCTTTCCTCTGGGTAAGACTGGACGGCAAGGCACATTAGAGCAAGACATCGAGATGCGTGTTTTTGGCACAAGATTGATTGAGTTTGGTTGGGTTTGGTTGAGGAACAAGAGAGTAGAAGGCTGAGGAAGTACTCTGGGAGAAAGACTGGTGCTGGAGTTGAATGAAGTACTTAAGAGGCAAAGTGGTAAGCTTATGGGGAAGATGGAGCTCTATAGAAGAGTGTGATGCAAGAAGAGGTGCCCGGAAGAGGTTGAGGAGTCGTGGAGAAAAGGGGCTAGGGGTGGGGTTCTTGGTGGGGTGGTGGGTGAAGCGGGGGATGTTGGTAGGGGTGAGAAAGTTTTCATGTCAGTTTCCAGGAGGGAGACCGCAGCAGTTGGGACACTGAAGAAGATGGCATCGACAGATGTGAAAATGAGTCCTTCAAGGAAGATGGGCTGAGGAAAAGGATGGAGGCGGATGAAGTGTGGAAGAAGAGAGGAGGTCGATGGGGAAGGAAGGGGGGGGGTCGAGGCACTGAATGATAGTTGAGGAGGAAAAGGGGAGCTTTGAAATGAAATTGGTAATGAATGGATACAATCCTCCATCCCATTAACCACTTTGACTCGTCAGAACAGCGCAGATCTCACTTTTTGCAGGTCGGCGTTCGATTCCGATGATCTAAGTGATTGCACCGGTTTCCTTCCCAACCATGTGGGTTGAAGGGTAGAGCGACGGAATCGCTTCATGCAGGTCAGCGTTCAATCCCCGACCGTCCAAGTGGTTGGGCATCATTCCTCCCCCCTTCCCCCCGTCCCATCCCAAATCCTTATCCTGACCCCTTCCCAGTGTTACATAGTCGTACTGGCTTGGTGCTTTCCCCTGATAAGTGGGGGAAAGCACCTTCCCTCTTCACTCTCTCAAGACATTTAACTATTACCTGGATGGACATGTTCCTGTCATTAGGTAATTGGGAATTATCTCTAGTCTCATAAATACAAGTTCATCACTCGCGTCCAATGCCCTTAAGATCTCTCCATCATCATAATGAGCCTGTAATCGCAGGAGGTAGTGACCCCTCATGCAAGGTGATTATAAGATGACATCTCAGCATCTTTATTTCTGAATAAATTATTTTTATGAACGATCTGCAGGTTGATGTAAAAGCTGATTTTCTTGTGTTCCTTCCCCTTAGGGGGATCCCCCTTAGGGGCTTCCCCTTAAGGGCTCCCCCCGCCTTCATGACCTCCCTCCAGAGGCGGTGTCGCAGGTCCGTCAGGTGTTCAAGCGAAGGTCACCACGTGTCCCGCATTACCAGCTGGTTTGAACGTTCATTTAAATGCCTTCAAAAAGCTCCTCTTTTGTAGGCATTTTTCTGTGCTTAATCATTATGTTCCTCGTGCGCTCACACGCCCCCATGTGTCGCTGTTATTATGTGATGATTTGTTGAGTTCGTGGACGCTCGGTTGACACCCTTGGCGCTCTAGGACCAGATTTACGAAGCAGTTAAGCAAGCACTTACGAACGTATACATCTTTTCTCAATTTTTGGCGGCTTTGTTTGCAATTATTAAAAAAGTTAATGAGCTCCGAAGCACCAGGAGGCTGTTTATAACAATAACAACAGTTGATTGGCAAGTTTTCATGCTTGTCAACTGTTTAATAAATGTAACCAAAGCCGTCAAAGATTGAGGAAAGATGTACACGTTCGTAAGTGCTTGCGTAACTGCTTCGTGAATCTGGTCCTTGGTGCATTGATTCCTTTCTCTAGGCTCGTGTGTGTGTTTATTATTTGTGTCTGCAGAATCGAGCTATTAGCTCTTGGGCCCTTGCATTTTTAACTAATCTATTTTTTCTTTTATTATATTCAACACATATATTTTTCTCTAACACACACACGCACACATCCGCAGGAAGAAGTCCGCAGCAGCTGTGTAACTACCAGGTACCAATTTATTGCTAGGTGAACAGAAGCATCAGGGTGAAAGAAACTCTGCCCATTTGTTTCCGCCTCCGCTGGGAATCGAACCCGGGCCATAAAGACTACGACCCCCGAGCGCTGTCCACCCAGCCGCGAGCGACCCCCCCCCCCGTATGTGTGTACTCACCTATTTGTGCTTGCGGGGGTTGAGCTCTGGGTCTTTGGTCTGAACTGTCAATCAACTGGTGTAAAGATTCCTGAGCCTATTGGGCTCTATCATATCTACATTTAAAACTGTGTATGGAGTCAGCCTCCACCACATCACTGCCTAAAGCATTCCATCCGTTAACTACTCTGACACTGAAAAAGTTCCTTCTAACGTCCCTGTGTGTGTGTGTGTGTGTGTGTGTGTGTGTGTGTGTGTGTGTGTGTGTGTGTGTGTGTGTGTGTGTGTGTGTGTGTGTGTGTGTGTGTGCGCGCGCGCGCGAGTGTGCGTGCGTGTTTAAGCACACTCTATACTAACAAGGATATTAGGTTCCAATTCTTGGACCACCAACACTAAAGCATTAAACGACCATTGTGATGCCACTCCAGCCCTTTAGCCTTTGTCGTGTTTACATTTGAATTCCTGTATAGATTTATCCTTCACTAGAGCCACTCTTAGTATTCTTCCCTTTCCCCTCTTTCTTCCCTCATGCTGAAGTTCTTTGACGCACTGAGCTTCCACTTGTCTCCCCTCGTTAGGTTCTCCCTCTTCAAACAGCTTTTTTTATCTTGTCGATTTCTCTTGAGCTAGTATCTTTGATGTCGTGATCATGTCCCCTTTGCTACATCGTTTTTCAGTCGACGAATTAAGTTGGGACATCAGGTCCTCGCAACACAGTTCCTTCATCTCCAGGACTAGTCTGGTGGGACATGTATAGGAAACCTTCTGTAACCTTCAATGCTATAATGATCGTTACCATCACATATACCATCCATGAAGCATCGTTAAACCACCCACTCAACATCAAAGACATACCTACACACACACATCATATCTGAAGTATGTCAGTCCGAGTGTGTGTGTGTGTGTGTGTGTGTGTGTGTGTGTGTGTGTGTGTGTGTGTGTGTGTGTGTGTGTGTGTGTGTGTGTGTGCGTGTGTGTGTCCGAGTGTGTCAATGTCTTTGAAGTGTTGTGTTAAATGAAATATGAAACATCCATTTAATGTTATTGAGGACGATGGTGTAATTAACAGGTACAAAGATGGTGTAATATTAATTCCAGTCAAGTGTTTGTTTCTAGTGTAAAAATGTGGGATTTTCGCTCACAATGAGGCTGTTTTGTCTGGTAATGATGGCAGTTGTGTTGGCTCTTGTGTCAATGGTCGCGTCGTGTTCACAAGGGAGAGTTATTTGCTGAATTTTGTTGGCTTTTGAGATTATATATCTATTATATATGAACATATCTTATATATGTATAATATATATTTTGAAACGGGTGTGTCCGAATGTGCGTGTACGCATCTATTTGTGCCTGTAGGATCGAGCGTTGGCTCTTGGATCCCGCCTTTCTTGCCATCGGTTGTTTACAGCAATGACTCCCGTCCTATTTCTCTATCATATCTAGTTTTAAAATTATGAAAAGAATTTGCTTCCACAACCTGCTCCTTAAGTGCATTCCATTTTCATGAGTTTCCAGCATCCACGTCCACTCACCAGGTTTCTTTCTCGAATTGTGACAGTTAGGCAGTTCCCCTTCATTGTATACTGCTGTCCCTGTGGTCTCCTATCACCTAATCCCATTTTCATAACTTTACATTTGCTCATGTTGAACCCAGTAGCCATTTCTCTGACCATCTTTGCATTCTCTTTAAGTCCTCTTGGAGGATTCTACAACCCTCATCTGTCACAACTCTTCTCATTAACTTTGCGTCATCCGCGAACATAGACATATAGGACTCTACTCCTGTAGACATGTCGTTTACGTATATTAGAAATAGAACAGGTTCCAGCACCGATCCTTGAGGTACTCCACTCTTACTGTTTGTCAGTCCGACTTCTCGCCCCTTACCGTAACTCTCTGGCTCCTTCCTGTTAAGAAATGCCTTACCCAAGCTAGGATTTTTCCGCTTACTCCCGCCTGCATCTCATTTTTGAATAGCAGTCTTCTGTGCGGTTCTGTATCTAAGACTTTTTGGCAGTCCAGAAATATGCAGTCTGCTCATCCTTTTCTGTCCTGCCTTATTCTTGTTACTTTATCATATAATTCCAGGTTTGTTAGGCACGATTTCCCTTCCCTGAACCAATGTTGGTGTTTATTTACATACTTAATGTTCTCTAGGTGTGTACCCAGTCTTAACCTGATCATTCTTTCAAGTATTTTGCAGGTGATGCTTGTCAGTGATACAGGTCTGTAGTTAAGAGCCTCTTCCATATATCCTTTTTTGAAAACTGATACCACAATTTGCCTTCTTCCAGCAACTAGGCAATTCTCCCATCATAAGTGACTCATTAAAGATCCATGCCAGAGGTACGCTGAAGGCCTACGCTGCCTCTTTTAGTAAGTATCCACGATGATACTAAAAGACAGACAGACAGACAGACAGACACACACGCACACACACACACACACACACACACACACACACACACACACACACACACACACATACACACACAAACACACACCAGACAGGCAAGCACACACACCAGACAGGCAAGCACACACGCACGCACGCACACACACACACACACACACACACACACACACACACACACACACACACACACACACACACGCACAGTAGCGACTATCAACACAGTAGCAGTATCATAACAACCGATAGCTGGAAAGGCGGGATCCAAGAGTCAATGCTCGATCCTGCAAGCACAGATAGGTAAGTACAGATAGGTAAGTACACACACACACACACACACACACACACACACACACACACACACACACACACACCACACACACACACACACACACACACGCACATATTCGTGAACATGTACAATAAGTATGCAGTCAGGTGAGAGAGCGTGAGTACCAGCAGCAGGAGCGTGTGTGTGATTATGATAATTAATT
>WNGS01163731.1:409408-432354 GCA_020271785.1 Procambarus virginalis
GGGGACCCAACTAATCTCATTCTCAATAATTCTAGTTCTGTGAATGCTGTGGAGGAGGGACTGTCCCATTTGCAGATGTCCCAACGTGACGAGGTGCAGTCGTTGCTTGACGAATTCTCCGTCTGTTCGGGGAGGTCCCGACCCAGACTGATGCCATTTACCATGATGTCGAGTTGACGGACTACACCCCCATTCGCCTTCAACCCTATCGGATGAGTCCGGAAAAGAAGGCCATCGTCCGTAAGGAGGTCGACTTCTTGCTCCAGCACGGCCTCATCAGGCCGAGCCAGGGCTCTTGGTGCTCGCCCTGCCTTTTGGTCCCCAAACCAGATGGCTCCTGGCGATTATGCACCGATTATCGGCAGCTCAACAAGGTGACCATAGTGGACGCCTATCCGTTGCCACGTCTCGAGGACTGTATCGACGAAATCGGGAACGCCACGTACGTATCGAAATTCGATCTATCGAGAGGGTACTATCAAATCCCTCTCACTGAACGTGCTAAACAACTAACGGCGTTTGTGACCCCCGAGGGTGTGTTTGAGTATCAAGTGTTACCATTCGGCTTGCGTAATGCCCCTGCCACGTTCCAGAGGCTAATGAACTCTTTGCTCGCTAATGTGCCAAATTGTCGGGCGTATTTAGATGATATTGTGCTCTTTGATATTAATTGGGCTGACCACATAGCTAGGTTACGCCAGTTGTTCACAGTGTTGAAACATGCAAATCTAACCTTAAATGCTAAAAAGTGTCATTTTGGCCAAGGCACAGTGACGTACCTCGGTTATGAAGTGGGCCAAGGAAAAGTGTTACCTCGACAAGACAAAATTAGTGCTATTCTGGACTATCCAGTGCTCAGGTCTAAAAAGGACATTCAACGATTTATCGGTATGTGTGCGTACTACCGACGCTTTTGTCAGAACTTTTCCAGTGTGGCCACTCCTCTCACAGATTTGTTGCGGAAGGCCGTTAAATTTAAGTGGTCATCGGACTGTGCAGAGGCATTTAAAAACTTGAAATTGATCTTAGCTTCCGCCCCAGTGCTTGCTAGTCCAAGGTTCGACCGTCCGTTTAAAATTCAAGTTGACGCGTCTGACTCGGGTGCTGGTGCAGTGTTGTTGCAAACTGGGGATGATAAAGTGGAACACCCAGTATATTATTACTCTGTGAAATTTGACAAGGCGCAGCGCAATTATTCGGTGATAGAAAAAGAGGCGTTGGCGCTAGTGCTAACTTGCAAAAAGTTCGAAGTGTACCTCACAGGTAATATAGTGGAAGTGTACACGGACCATAACCCATTAGTTTTCATGAATCAGATGAAGCAGAAAAATAAGCGCATCCTCAGGTGGGCATTGTACCTACAGGACTTTAATCTATCTATTATCCACCTACCGGGCCGGCTCAACGTGATAGCCGACGCTCTGTCCCGCTTGCCTGAGTAACATTCATCTGAGCCGCAGGAAGCCATACCAAATGTCATGCTTTAGTTATTTTTTTTTAGGTTCTCCTGTGACATTAAATATCCCGTGTCCAATTTATTTACTTCCTTTTGTTTTTTTTTTGTTTTTTGTGTATGTTTTTTCTTTCAGAGAATTCCCTTGTAATTTTTTTTTGACAGAGAATTGTTGTTTGGTTGATTTTCTATTATGTCATGGATGTCCATTTTATTCTGTATACTCTTACAAAAAAATATGACTACTATTCTAGTAGTCACATTTTTTTTTTCTCTGAAGGGGGGAGGAGTGTTACGACTCTGGGTTCTTTAGAGGGAAACCAGAGGTCAAAATTTGAGCTTATTGAGCTACCATAGAGTAAAAACGCATTGCGAGTGGCATATGTCGTATCTTCCCTGCCAGTCGTAAGACTATTCTTGTTTCTCAAAGAGTATTTAAAGATTGAGCTTGGGGTTGTTTATTAAATAATAAAATAGGCATCAACTATGTTTACTAATACTGTCTAATCATTTGTAAAGTAAACCTGAGTAAATTTAGTATCGGGCACCGGTATGATTAGTTGAACAGTCTGCCGGCAGCATAGCTTTCGGAGAGGGAGACGGGAGACTGGGACGGTCTTCTCTCTGCTGGCTGCTGTGCTGTTCGGACGCGCTCTCCTCCTTCCTCTTAATTCTTATTTCTGTGACTTAGTTGGTTAAGTACTCCATTACTCAGTTTGTATATGTCTGGCATACCTATCGTTATATGTGTAGAGTAGTATACCTGGGGTGTAGTAAGTATATTTAAGTTTTGTACCTGTTATGCTAACAGGGGTCCCAGTGTACCACGTGGTCCCCTACCCTAGGCTGACTCTAGTGTGTTATAGTAGAGCTTTACCCTAGCTTGCTTTCAGTGTAAACCTTGTATCCTGTCTATGTGGACCAAGGCTTTTAACGTAAGATTGTGTGGTAAAGTTAGTATTAAATTGTTATTGGTGAGATTGTGTATGGGGGGTGTTAAGGGGTTAATAAATAAGTAAGTTTGAACAGAGTATCCCTTATTCCTGTGTGGGAGTACAATAATCATTTCCTAGACTAACCAGGTTTAGTAGCAAGCATTTATTATTGTGGATATTTTACTTTGGGGGCCGGGCCTTTTGTTCTCCCATATCTTGATACCTCTAGTCTACTTACCCTTACCCCTTAATAGTACCAGTTCCCCATAGCAACCCACTATTTTTATAACACATTTGAACTTTAACGAAAACTTTCATATTTATTTATTCTAATTTCTTTAGTATTCAGACTCAGGCAAATGTGTAAATGTCTAAACCCCATTAAATAGTTATATATTACAGGATCCTAAACAAGTACACTATTGAAGAGAAGCACCTATCACCCAAAAATAAGAGTGGCCTCCATTGCCTTGCCTGCACTTTGTTTTCCCTTAACCATATCACTCATTCTTACAGGTGTGAGACAGAGAGGTACAAGATCATCCAAGAGGGACAAACACCTGAAGCACCCAATATTTGGGTGCTTTAATTAATAAAAAATGCCCTTCATGGCTTCACTCATTCTGGCTGGTTTAATTAAAAAACCTAACCTAAACCTAAGTCATTAACATTAATCTAAATGGTAAATAAAATCAGGTATTATCCATCAATGGATATAGTCTCCACATTATTTGTAAGTGACTTTTTATCATCCTAAATGCTCTCAACTCTTTAAGACATAACTGTAACATGCTCGTGTCCGAAACTAGACACAAATACAACAAAATTATTAAGGATGGTAACAGAGTCCATTTCATGTGGTCTCCATCTCATGTTGGCCTCCGAATGCATGATAGATATGATAAGTTAGCCAAAGAATCTGTCTTTAAACGAGACGTCGAGTGTAACAGGTATATAGTTATTAAATGAAGAAGTTTAGTGATGTAATAGACATAATTAGAGTTGGGAAGGACGCCGCCCGCCAGCGTAAACACAACACACCCGAATGCCCGCAAACACGATACAACGCACAAAACACAAACTTCTGTCAGTTTTGGATAAACTCCTTTTATATTTATTATGTGATAGTTATACTTGTATAAAATGATAACTATTATAGGTAAGCGCCTAATATTTAATATTATTCAATAAAAAGAAGTCAGAAGCCACAAGCCTGTCTGCACATGTCTTTTGTGTAAAAGTATTTTGGGCGCTCATGTACTTGTGCGCTAGCTGGCGTTCACAGCTGTTCTTGCCTACAAGCATTAGAATTAAACAAACGAATTTATTTTTTCATTATATACAAGAAGAGAAGGCTACCCTTGAGTCTGTAATATTCATCTGATCACTGGTCTCCCATTTGGTCCTCATTGCTTATCTTACTATTATTGAATGTCAATAACCGTATTATGCAATTTCAATATCTTCTATTTCTTTCTTTATTATGCACCCCTACCCATCCCGTGGGCGGTGGTGTAAAGGATACAGAGGCACATAATCGGTTCAGGAACTGAACCCTCTAGTTCGTTTAGCTAAGCAAATAACAATGTTTGACGCTAGTTACAAAATTATCAATGTTGTATACACTGTACACACCTCATACATACATGTACATCACACAACATATCTAATCACCCACACAAACACAACATCAATAATCTTTGTGTCACAAGTGACACAAAGAGGTGTCACAAGTGACATTACAAGAGGCTCACAACAGTCACTATACAAGGCACTTTACACTATAGTGAGTCACACAGTTACTAGTCTTGCTCCACACCCACCCAACTGGGCGGCAGCTTTACAGTCATGTGCATGCATTACCTACATTAAGCAAATTTGGATACTTCGCTAAGATTTCGGGCAGCACATCATTATGAATGAAGTACTTACACATTCATTATGCAACTTTAATAAAGTTGTCCTTCAGCATTTTGTGGTGTTCAGCTACCCTTATCTTCTGTATGTTCCTCACGTTACCAGTATACACAAACATTGACATGTAGGGATAAAGACTTTCAGGTAAGTTAGTAATTTAAATGCACAGTAGCAGTCCTAGGCGTTCAATCCCCGACCGCCGTCCAAGTGGTTTGGCACCATTCCTCCCTATCCCATCCCAAATCCTTATCCTGATCCTTCCCAGTGTTAAATAGTTGTAATGTACAGGCACTATATATATAATTATATATTTCTGTGGTTGGAAGAAAACGCTCACGGAGTGGGGACTTATTTTAATTTTAAATAATAATAATTAATTATTTAATAAATAAATAATTACTTAATAATACAATCATAAAAGATTAAATTAGATAATCCTTACTGAAGAAGCATAATAGTCAATATAAAAATAGGTAAATAGAGCTGAATTAATTAGGGTGACTAATGAAGATTAGTGAATAAATAATTAATTAATAATACAATCATAAAAGATTAAATAGATAATCCTTAACTGAAGAAGCATAATAGCTCAATATAACAAATAAAATAGGTAAAAGAGCTGATTAATGTTATGGGGACTAATGAAGATTAGTGAAAGCATAAATTAATATACAGAAGTAGAATTAATGTAATCAAATACATTGAAGAGACATCTCTAATTTAAAGTTGCCTGAGCATTTACGGTAATTGTAAAGCTTGGTATATCTTGGCTTGTCACTTTGGGGGTTCCGACGGAGCACCCCCATTTGGGGTTCGACGGAAGCACCGGGAGGAGGGTGGGAGTTTTGGTTTTGGTGGACCTGCGGGGCGGCGGCGAGCCAGAAGGCGCTGCGCCTGTGCTCCCAAGTACCCCGCTCTACGCGCGCGCCGCTTAGTCGTTTAGACAGTGGCGCACGGTAATGCGTATCCTTCCCCACAGAATTTCACCACTTTATGATAAAAGCAGTGACTATTTCTGTGGTTGGAAGAAAACGCTCACGGAGTGGGGGACTTATTTTAATTTTAAAATAATATAATTAATTATTTAATAAATAAATAATTAATAATAATACAATCATAAAAGATTAAATTAGATAATCCTTAACTGAAGAAGCAAATAGCTCAATATAACAAATAGGTAAATAGAGCTGAATTAATTATGGTGACTAATGAAGATTAGTGAATAAATAATTAATAATAATACAATCATAAAAGATTAAATTAGATAATCCTTAACTGAAGAAGCATAATAGCTCAATATAACAAATAGGTTAATAGAGCTGAATTAATTATGGTGCTAATGAAGATTAGTGAAAGCCATAAATAATATACAGAAGTAGAAATTAATGTAATCAAATACATTGAAGAGACATCTCTAATTTAAAGTTGCCTGAGCATTTACGGTAATTGTAAAGCTTGGTATTTGGTGTCACTTGGGGGTTCCGACGGAGCACCCCCATCCCGTGAGGGCCAGCTGCGCGGAACCCCCACCCCCGGATATATTATATATATATATATATATTATTATATAGATATATAATATATATATGGGTGTGTGACACAGTATATATATATATTTGTAACACAGTTCAAATAAAGCAAAATATATATGTGTACATACTAAAGAATGGGGGTGGTAGGAGAAGAAAATATTAGCGTTCAGTGAGAGAACCACAAGGTCTCCTCTGAATACGTTTATTTTCTTCTCCGAGGCTATGGGTCCCCACTGGCACCAGAGGTGGTACCCTCACTATTAAAATATATATATATATATATATATATATTATATATATATATATATATATATATATATATATATATATATATATATATATACCAGTATAAGCTAATAATATATACTGGTCTAATAAAATAATTAAACCAGTTAATACTCTCACTCGTTGTGTTAGGATATGTTAGCTTGATAAAACTGACTGTTCATTGTTGAGAATTGTGTTAACAAACAATATATCTGATTTTATCAAGACTGTAGCTTGCTTAGCAAAAGGAACTTGATTAAATTGGGTTCAGTTTAACTACCGCTCAATGGATGAGTAATTGGGGTATAAATAAAGGTACTAAGCTGATAAAATGAAAGATGGGAAAACAACATTAGAGAGATAAACTCGATAGATGTTTTCATGTTAACCCGAAAATTATTTGAGGAGCAAGACGGACTGCGGGTCAGGCAATTGTTCCCCATGCTATCGTGATGGGGGATCAGCCATTACACGTGTTAACGACTTGTATAGTTGTGTAGTTAAGGACAACAGGGTAAAGGGGTAATGGGCATTGTGGTTGATTGTTCTACCTGGGAATCCTCCACTGTTTTATATCTTATGTATGTATGTACTAACCTAGTTATGGTTGCGGGGGTTGAACTTTGGCTCTTTGGTCTCGCCTCTCAACCGTCAATCAACTGATGTACAGATTCCTGAGCCTACTGGGCTCTGTCATATCTACATTTGAAACTGTGTGTGGAGTCAGCCTCCACCACATTACTGCCTAATGCATTCCATTTATTAACTACTCTGACACTGAAAGTTCTTTCTGTAATCTCTCTGTGGCTCATTTGGGTACTCAACTTCCACCTGTGTCCCTTGCACGTGTACCACATGTGTTAAATAAATGTATGTATGTATGTAAGAGAGAGAGAGAGAGAGAGAGAGAGAGAGAGAGAGAGAAGAGAGAGAGAGAGAGATGAAGACCGAGACAGAGAAATAGATATAGACAGAGTCAGGGAGAGAATGTTAGACAGAGACGGATAGATAAGGATATGCAAATTCAGTGAGAGAATGACAGAGATAGAGCGAGGAAAGAGACAGAGAGATAGGCTGACAGAGAATTGCAGAAACGAGGAGAGGCAGAGACAGAGGGACAGGGACAGGAGCAGAGGGACAGGGATAGACGGACAAGGCCAGAGAGGGACGGGGGAACAGAGGGGGGAGGGGCAGTGGGACAGGGAGGGAAACAGGGAGGAGCCAGAGGCGCCGCGCCTGCGCTCCCAAGTACCCCGCTCTACGCGCGCGCCGCTTAGTCGTTTAGACAGTGGAGCACGGTAATGCGTATCCTTCCCCACAGAATTTTCACCGCTTTTATGATAAAAGCAGTGACTATTTCTGTGGTTGGAAGAAAACGCTCACGGAGTGGGGGACTTATTTTAATTTTAAAATAATAATAATTAATTATTTAATAAATAAATAATTAATTAATAATACAATCATAAAAGATTAAATTAGATAATCCTTAACTGAAGAAGCATAATAGCTCAATATAACAAATAGGTAAATAGAGCTGAATTAATTATGGTGACTAATGAAGATTAGTGAAAGCCATAAATTAATATACAGAAGTAGAATTAATGTAATCAAATACATTGAAGAGACATCTCTAATTTAAAGTTGCCTGAGCATTTACGGTAATTGTAAAGCTTGGTATTCTTGGCTTGTCACTTTGGGGGTTCCGACGGAGCACCCCCAATCCCATGAGGGCCAGCTGCGGAAAAATGAAACAGGAATTTCCTTAAGTACTTTCGTTAACAGAGAATATAGAAATAAACCTCCAACACCTCCAAAAAATACCTCCAGCATCTGTATTACTCAATCCCAACAGTAACTTGGCGACAACCAGAAAATATTGAATCACAAGACCACCGACGGCCATTCCCTTACCCTGCCATAAACACTGAAATTGACACCCGACCTCTGGAGCCACCCTGACCACAGGTCCATCAACATTTCTCTCCCTCCTACTCTGCCTCCATCGTACATTGAGAGAGGGGAGAGGGCGAGTAGGGGGAGAGAACGAGAGAGAGAGAGAGAGAGAGAGAGAGAGAGAGAGAGAGAGAGAGAGAGAGAGAGAGAGAGAGAGAGAGAGAGAGGAGAGAGAGAGAGAGAGCAAGAGATAGAGGCAGGGCGAGAGAGAGGGGGAGAGGAGAGGGGGGAGGGGGAGAGGGGGAGAGAGAGAGAGAGAGAGGGAGGGCGAAAAAGAGGGAGGGAGGGAGGGCGAGAGAGAGAGAGAGGGCAAGAGATAGAAAATCCAAGAAATTTCTCTGACAGCAAGAGAGAGAGGGAGAGAGAGAGGGGACGAGGAGATGAGAGAGGGAGAGGGCGGGAGAGGGCTATAAGAGACTATAATAGAGACTATTATAGTCACAGTGCAGGGCGTACCCCCACTTTAACTCTGAGTGCGGACCCCTACTGCAAGTACCCCCAGCCCGGTACGTGCCATGGCGAACTACTTAAGACGACGGGCTTGGACCAGGACCTATCTTCCTGGGCGAATCGGGCTTCCCGGTCACCAGACAAGATTTCACATGGGTGCTCTGTGCCGCAGGTGGGAAAGTGATGCGTTCCACACCTACGTCAGGCAAGACTTCATTCCATTACCTCGATAAGTTTCTTCTGCGGCCAGCGGCACCTCGCCTTCGGGGGGTGGGACCGGCTTCGCTGGCCTGCGGAGTGGGGGTGCTGCGCCGGATCCCCAAGTCTAGGCTGCCCGCAGCTACTTACCATATGTCAAGTGCTCACTTGTAGTGCAAGTTTGGGGTGCAGACTTTACATGTACTGGGCACTAGCATATCATTACCCCTGGAAATATTAACTATACTATGCCCTCTGTGTACAGAATATATTTCTACATACTGTACTGGCTGTGCCACTCAATTATCTCTGGCATTGTTTTAATTATAGCATTAAGCTGATTGCGAGTACTGCAACATTGCTTCGGCTAGCTGCCACTAGGCCGGTAATGTCCTATGACTTATTCCTTAGTTGCTTCTTTGCAGTACTGGCATTCTACTCAGACATGTTACATGCCTTCTCTTATATTGTGGTACAGCAGTTGCGCTACTTACCATATGTCAAGTGCTCACTTGTGTGCAAGTTTGGGGTTGCAGACTTTACATGTACTAGGCACTAGCATATCGTTACCCCTGGAAACTAGTAACTATTCTATGCCCTCTGTGTATACAGAATATATTTTATACATACTGTACTGGCTGTGCCACTCAATATCTCTGGCATTGTTTTAATTATAGCTTTAAGCTGATTGCGAGTACTGCAACATTGCTTCGGCTAGCTGGCACTAGACACGGTTAATGTCCTATGACTTATTTCCTTTAGTGCATCTTTGCAGTACTGGCATGCTACTCAGCCATGTTACACGCCTACTTGGATATTGTGGTACAGCAATTGCTCTGTAAACATTAGTTAATAAATTAAGGTCCCCCCCACTCCTGTTTGTTTTCTCCCCGATCAGAAATGGCCCCTGCATAATTTAAATTAAGCGGGGGAATTCTGGGAGGCGAAAACAATTACGCAGCGCTCTGTGAGAGCTGCGCGCGCCGTGGGGGGGGCGCACATTTAAGCAAACGCACAAGGAGGTTTCCCTCTCACTCCTACACAGCTACGGTACGCTCCACACGAAACACCCCCCTCCTCCCTTGACTGCAGAACATCTTGCTCTTCGAGCTCCTCACGTTTTCTCCTATGCTACTCTCTAATTGGGGGTGCTGCGCCGGATCCCAAAGTCTAGGGCTGCCCGCAGCTACTTACCATATGTCAAGTGCTCACTTGTAGTGCAAGTTTGGGGTTGCAGACTTTACATGTACTGGGCACTAGCATATCATTACCCCTGGAATTATTAACTATACTATGCCCTCTGTGTATACAGATATATTTCTACATACTGTACTGGCTGTGCCACTCAATTATCTCTGGCATTGTTTTAATTATAGCATTAAGCTGATTGCGAGTACTGCAACATTGCTTCGGCTAGCTGCCACTAGGCCGGTTAATGTCCTATGACTTATTCCCTTAGTTGCTTCTTTGCAGTACTGGCATTCTACTCAGACATGTTACATGCCTTCTCTTATATTGTGGTACAGCAGTTGCGCTACTTACCATATCAAGTGCTCACTTGTGTGCAAGTTTGGGGTTGCAGACTTTAATGTACTAGGCACTAGCATATCGTTACCCCTGGAAACTAGTAACTATTCTATGCCCTCTGTGTATACAGAATATATTTTATACATACTGTACTGGCTGTGCCACTCAATTATCTCTGGCATTGTTTTAATTATAGCTTTAAGCTGATTGCGAGTACTGCAACATTGCTTCGGCTAGCTGGCACTAGACACGGTTAATGTCCTATGACTTATTTCCTTTAGTGCATCTTTGCAGTACTGGCATGCTACTCAGCCATGTTACACGACTACTACTGGATATTGTGGTACAGCAATTGCTCTGTAAACATTAGTTAATAAATTAAGGTCCCCCCACTCCTGGTTTGTTTTCTCCCCTATCAGAAATAGTCTCTAGTCTCTAGTTATAGTCTCTATATAGAGACTATAACCAATGTTCCAGCGATGTGTAAATATTTCATTCAAAATGATCTGCTACCAGAAATTTTAGCCAAATATCCCAGTTTGCCAAATATCCCCCATTTAGAGATAACCCATCAATATAGTTCCAAGAAATGTGTAAGTACTTCATTCATAATGATGTGCTGCCCGAAATCTTAGCGAAGTATCCAACATTGGCTCCGTCAGTCAATATGATTTCTCTGACATCACTTATGTATTCTGCTCTCGTATTGACTATTTGAATGATATCAAGAACTTTTGAATATCCTCTGATAGATGTACTGTAGTTCACTGTTCTTCATGAATGACCTAAGTCCAGTGGGTCGAGACTGGTCTTTTAGCAGCTATTAGAAATTGATGTCAGGATACTGGAAAGATATAAATAATTTTGTGGTGATGAGCGTCAAAAGTGTCCAAAAGTTAAATATTTGTTAAAATTCTATTTATTGTTTTATTATTAGGGACTAGTTTTAAAANAAGTAGGAAAAATGATATGTGGAACCAGACCAAAACATTGGAACGCTATGTGATGAGAGGGTAACCACCGCCGCCATTTTAGCAGCGCCACAGCCGGTGATGTCCAGCACGAGCATTAAAGGAAACCTTGACACACACTGCACCTATCATAAAGAAAAGCACCACCATTGACCGCAAGTGCTCACCACAAGTCTAACTCGAAAACAACACTCAAGCCTTGACGCTTCTCCCAACATCCGGGGAGAACCATTCACACAAACTGCACCTCATAAGAAGATGAAGACTCACCAGTGTCCACAGTGTCCGAAGGTATTCCCCCTGGATATGTGAAGCGTCACATGTTAGTGCATTCAGGTGACAAACCTCACGAGTGTCCAGAGTGTGGGAAGAGATTCAGTCAGCGTGGACATGTGACGACTCACATGTTAGTGCATTCAGTGACAAACATAACAAGTGTCCAGAGGTGTGGAAGAGATTTAGTCGTCTTGGAGATATGAGAAACTCACATGTTAGTGCATTCAGGAGACAAACCTCATGAATGTCCAGAGTGTGGGAAGAGATTTAGTCAGGGTGGATATGTGACGATTCACATGTTAGTGCATTCAGGTGAGAACCTCACGAGTGTCCAGAGTGTGGGAAGAGATTCAGTCATCGTGGAAATATAAGACTCACAGGATGGTGGCAGCAGATGATAGAGACCTTTTCAATGTGCCGAGTGTGGTAAAAATTTAGAGAACGTGGATCTATAATACAGCACATTTAGTGCATTCGGTGACAAACCTCACGAGTGTCCAGAGTGTGGGAAGAGATTTATCGTCTTGGAAGTATGAAGAGGGCACAAGAGAATACATGCAGATAATGGGCTAAACACTTTGAGTGTGAAAGATAATTAAGAGAATGTTGAAGGATAATGAGGCACATAATGGTATATTAACTTACCTTTATTCTAACAGTGTGCTATTACAATGTCAGTTGGATGGTCTTCAGAGGTAATTATATTTTGTTTGACAAAACACTTCACCATAAAAGGTAAAAATCTGAAGATATTTTATTATATTGTTCTTTTATGAAAGTTAGACGACCAACCAAGAACTAGAGAAGCTGTCACTAGGAAAACTCAAAATTGCTTATAAGTATAGAAATATCTCTTTAGTTTAGCAAAGATAAAACAAAGCTTTAAATGTTGTTCTTCATATTTATGTAAATAATAATGTGCTTTGTTTTTGCTCTCTGTGGAAATTTATTTAAAAAGTAATATACTCTGTACTAAGTTATGGACATTTTTGTTGTAATATTATTTAGCATTGGAGCTGGTGAAGAAGACAATCTGAGACGTACTGAAGATGAGACCATTTGATTGGTAAGGAAATTTATAATAATCAAGGAATTTTCTCATCAGATTCATATGCAAACTGGTGTCCAATTTTTATTTTTTGTTTAGGCCTATTTATGAGTTCTACTCTTGATTATAAATATTTCACCAAAGTTTATTGAATGCAGACTGGCATTCATAACTGTAAGTCAAGTGAATAAAAAATTAAATTTATATTACTTTAGAAATTTGTATCACTAAATTTACCAGAAATTTATATTAGTCTTTCCTAACCTTATCAGTTAAGCTGTAATTGTCTGGGAATAATATTTCACCCAATATACCTGAGGGCCACTAACCTTAGTGGCCTCGATGAGAACAGGAAGCTTCCGGCTTCTTGAAGGTTCTCCCCCCCCCCCCCCACCACTATTTGCCTTTATTATCTTTTCCAGGTATATTTTGATATTCAGCACAGTTTTGGCAGTTATGGCTTTGGCAGCTAGACAGTTCATTTGATTAATAACCCTTGTGGGTGAAAGAGCCTGATCTCGAAGTTATATTAGCCTGATTGGCAATTATATTCGCCTGATGGGCATAATCCTCTATGTCAATTATATTATCCAAACTGGCAATTATATTATGAAGATTATAAATTACATAAGCCTGACTGGCAATTAGCTTAGCATGACTGTCAATTTATATCAGAGATATTTATTTATGTTGTGGTGCTCGTGGGTTCTATTACATCTATCAGTGAAGAATTTCAGATCAGGATTAGCATTTAGGAACAAGGTTTTGTGCATGTAAATAGCACAAGAGAATGTGTAGGACGAGTATATATTTAGCATGTATAGGGATTTAAACACAGAGGCTGTGTTGTTTGAAGATGGTTTTATAGTTATAGTACAGTAGCTGATTTTTGTTGGGTGATGATGGGCTTGAGGTAATTTGCAGTGGATGAATGAACTCCATGCACAGATACCATGTTGAGCTATCAACCCTAATTTACAAAAAAAGCCTCTAGATTTTTAGCTCCGGCTACTGCATTGCTCTACAACAAATCATTTCAACTCCAAACTTTTCCTGATAGTCTAAAAAAAAGCAAGAGTAACCTTAGTTCATAAAAGTAGCAATCTCACTGAAGTCAACAAATATAGACCAATATTAATTCTGCGAATTTTGTCTAAAATATTTTAAAGAGTTAGACTACAAGCAGCCTTACTCCAATTTAGCAAAACAAAATATACTTAGTCATTGCTATAATGGCTTCAGGCCCAGAAAAGGGCCAATCATATACTGTTTAGTATGATTAACTTGACATATGCAGCTCTTGAAAAAATGCGTACCCTGTTCATTATTTGTTTACCTACATAAGACTTTTTGACACTGTTAACACATTAACCTTCTTAAATTACAGCATTAAATTACAGCAAGAGGTCACTCCCTCCCATACCTACAATCTTACCTCAGTGACAGGCTCCAGTATGTCTCTGTGAATGATTCCAATTTTCCCACTCTACCTATTAACACCGGTGTTCCTCCAGGCAGTATTCTTCGCCCTCTCATCTTTCTCATCTTCCCCTCCCTTGCTAGCCTGTTGCCATCGTGAGGGGGCTTGGATGGCGGATGCTAGAGTGTGATGCTCCATGGGAAATTACCTCCTGTGGAGGTTGGTTTCGGTTGTAAAGTGTTGGTGGACACAGTGGCGTGTGTTTATTAAAATAAATCCCCAGCTGAGATCAGAGAGGCCGCGAGTCACCATTAATACTCCGCTCAGTAAAGTAGTGCCTTCTCAGCTGGAGGTTGTGAGGAATAATGTGAACTGGAATAGCCTATATAACTATGTAAGGGAAAAATGGACTCTAAAAAAGTATGCATGGGGAATATGGTAAATAAAATCCGTAATGAGTTTGATTGCATATGTAAAGAATAGAGTATTATGGGACGATGATGCAAGAGAGGTGGACGCCATCTTGACTGGAGGGGGAGGTGTATCTCTGCCGACCGTTCCTGCTATTTGAGGGGTTTTCTACTGCCGTTCAGTCAGATAAGCCTATCCTTGTATATAACCAAGGTTGCAAGATTGGGTACAGTAATATTACAGAAGTTGGAGAGGTTTTATAAGAGTCCAGGTTTCCTAGAGGCTCAGATATTATGATATTATCATTTGTGGAACCAATTGCCGCGTAACATTGTGGAGGTGGGGTCCCTCGATTGTTTCAAGCATGGGTTGGACATGTATATGAGTGGGATTGGGTGGTTATAAATAGGAGCTGCCTCGTATGGGCCAATAGGCCTTCTGCAGCTGCCTTGTTCTTATGTTCTTATGTTCTTATATATGTGTCATTGGTTGATAGCGGTGGCCGTGGGGTGGTCAGAGCCACTTGGAGTTATAATATATAGTGATCTTATGTTGTAAGGAAATGGCCACTGCCTTTTGAACGAAAGGCGGTGGAATTTCTGATGGGGAAGGAAGAGACAATTGCGCATCGCGTTCCGCAGGCGCGGTGCGGACAGTCTGGGTGGCATAAATAGCGCGGAATGGGAGGCTTCGCTCTCACTCCGCTCCCGTCACGGTCCGCGATACTAAAAAGATAATGGGATGGAAGATAATGAGGGAGGGGGATGGAAGATAATGAGGGAGGGGATGGAAGATAATGAGGGAGGGGCATGGAAGATAATGATGGAGGGGGATGGAAGATAATGAGGGAGGGGCATGGAAGATAATGAGGGGATGGAAGATAATGAGGGAGGGGATGGAAGATAATGAGGGAGGGGCATGGAAGATAATGAGGGGATGGAAGATAATGAGGGAGGGGATGGAAGATAATGAGGGAGGGGATGGAAGATAATGAGGGAGGGGATGGAAGATAATGAGGGAGGGGGATGGAAGATAATGATGGAGGGGGATGGAAGATAATGAGGGAGGGGGATGGAAGATAATGATGGAGGGGGATGGAAGATAATGAGGGAGGGGGATGGAAAATAATGAGGGAGGGGATGGAAGATAATGAGGGAGGGGCATGGAAGATAATGAGGGAGGGGCATGGAAGATAATGAGGGAGGGGGATGGAAGATAATGAGGGGATGGAAGATAATGAGGGAGGGGCATGGAAGATAATGAGGGAGGGGGATGGAAGATAATGAGGGGATGGAAGATAATGAGGGAGGGGATGGAAGATAATGAGGGAGGGGGATGGAAGATATTGATTGAGGGGATGGAAGATAATGAGGGAGGGATGGAAGATAATGAGGGAGGGGATGGAAGATAATGAGGGGATGGAAGATAATGAGGGAGGGGGATGGAAGATATTGATTGAGGGGATGGAAGATAATGAGGGAGGGGATGGAAGATAATGAGGGAGGGGGATGGAAGATAATGAGGGAGGGGATGGAAGATATTGATTGAGGGGATGGAAGATAATGAGGGAGGGGATGGAAGATAATGAGGGAGGGGGATGGAAGATAATGAGGGAGGGGATGGAAGATAATGATGGAGGGGGATGGAAGATAATGAGGGAGGGGATGGGAGATAATGAGGGAGGGAATGGAAGATAATGAGGGAGGGGATGGGAGATAATGAGGGAGGGGATGGAAGATAATGAGGGAGGGGATGGAAGATAATGAGGGAGGGAATGGAAGATAATGAGGGAGGGGGATGGAAGATAATGAGGGAGGGGATGGGAGATAATGAGGGAGGGGATGGAAGATAATGAGGGAGGGGATGGAAGATAATGAGGGAGGGGATGGGAGATAATGAGGGAGGTGATGGAAGACATTGAGGGAGGGGAGGGAGGGAGGTGTTTGGTTTATATGCTTCACTTGTTGTGTGGTCCACTTGTTATACAGTATACAGTATATCCTACCTGAATGTTACTTGAAAAATTACCGACATCTTAACTTCGGAAATAACGGAGCTCCGGAAATAACGACCAGGGTACAGCCCCATATAGGCCGTTAAATTGAGTGGATACTGTACAAGAAGCGGCTCCACGCTCAGCGCCGCGCCTCATCGACACGTGGGCCAGTACTCAACACTGCCTCTTAGGTCTGCGTTACTGTGTACACGAGATTTCTCAAGTAAATGGACCCCATCCCCGCTACAATGGTCCCAGCTCTGACTTTCTCTGATCCGGCAGGGGCTCCCTGACGTACTCAGCAAACCTTAAGGTAAAAGAGTTTCCTGTTCAAGTTAGTCAGGACTATTCCCCAGTGCTGGTGTGTGGTTGCGCTGTCCCTCGCGGTCCGTTCGTACCGCCTTAGCTAGTTCCCTGGGCATCCCGCCTGTTTGCCTGCCTGGGGTTGCAGGTGCGCCACCAGGTCGGGACTGGTGTGCTGTTTGTCTGCGGCGGCTCACGTGGCCAGGCAGGACCCCTGGGGCCCGGCCCTAATGAATGCTTGGTGGAGCATTCGTCTCAGGTGGGCCCTCCCAGGCGTTTATCGGGAGCCCCCGCGCCTGGTCGTGCGTGCACGGCCAGGCTCCCTGCGAGCGTCCTGGCGTCACCCTTGGTGGCGACGCCTCCTGGCCGGGTTATTAGTTGTCTTTGTCCCTAGGGCCCGACCCTAGGGACCCTTGCCAAGGTTGGCGGGTGTAGCCCAGCCTGTTCGTCCCTAGACGTTTGTCTGGCTGGGGTAGCCCAGCCTGTTCGTACCTAGACGTTTGTCTGGCTGATGTAGCCCAGCCTGTTCGTACCTAGATGTTTGTCTGGCTGGTGTAGCCCAGCCTGTTCGTCCTAGACGTTTGTCTGGCTGGTGTAGCCCAGCCTGTTCGTCCTAGACGTTTGTCTGGCTGGTGTAGCCCAGCCTGTTCGTACCTAGACGTTTGTCTGGCTGGTGTAGCCCAGCCTGTTCGTCCTAGACGTTTGTCTGGCTGGTGTAGCCCAGCCTGTTCATTCCTACACGTTTGTCTGGCTGGTGTAGCTCAGCCTGTTCGTCCTGGACGTTTGTCTGGCTGGTGTAGCTCAGCCTGTTCGTTCCTACACGTTTGTCTGGCTGGTGTAGCCCAGCCTGTTCGTTCCTACACGTTTGTCTGGCTGGTGTAGCCCAGCCTGTTCGTTCCTACTCGTTCGTCCGGCTGGTGTAGCCCAGACGGTTCGTACCTACACGTTTGTCTGGCAGGTGCCCAGCCTGGTCTTACCTAGTATTTTGTCTGGCTGGTGTAGCCCAGCCTGTTCTTACCTAGTCTTTTGTCTGGCTGGTGTAGCCCAGCCTGTTCTTGCCTAATTTTTCGTCTGGCTGGTGTAGCCCAGCCTGTTCTTACCTAGTCTTCTGTCTGGCTGGTGTAGCCCAGCCTGTTCTTGCCTAAATTTTTGTCTGGCTGGTGTAGCCCAGCCTGTTCTTCCTAGTCTTTTGTCTGGCTGGTGTAGCCCAGCCTGTTCTTACCGGGTCTGTAGAATTACCCAAATCTACCTAAATCTACCCAAATGTACCCAAATCTTCCTAGCATTACGTAAGTAATGAAGAAATATGATATATTTACTTACTGTAATGTTGGTGCTGCACGTAGAACATGATCAAACCTATTTTAATGCTGAAATAATGTAATTTCATATCGAAATTTGAAGTAATATGTGAGAGGTGACGCCATAGGAAGTCGACGGTCCAAGCGACAAAATTGTGGAGCGACTTATCCAAGATATATGGTCGCCTGGAGAGTGTTTGCTGCCATATCAGCCTCCTGTACACAGTGATCCAGTGGTCGCACTTCTTTGTTCAAATTGTCGCAAATTTAATTATTTGTATTAACAAGTAGAATGGGTATTTGTAATAATATCTTTTATAAATAGCCACAAAAATTTAATATTTATTTTAAAAAATGTGTATGGAAGTTAATCAACTCTACAGGACAATAATTTGTTATATAGATACTAACGTTATTCGTTTGTATGCGTTCGCTACTTAAACTACTCATGTCCTTTTCGTTCATTGGACACGAACCCTACACGCTCTCAGATATATTGCTTAATTAATAGAGATTCACAAATAAAACTTATTTGTATATGTTATCAGAAAGGCAGAGACAAAATAGTTTTGTGAATCCATCACAGAGATTATATCTTATTAGAGAGGAAAGATATTCATATTTTAAACAAGATGTAATAGGATAGATGTAATAGGACCCATTATCACCACACCAGAAATAAATATCTCTTTGATATCCCCAGGGTCAAACTTAATCTACGTAAGCACTCTATGCAAATTAAGGGACCTAGTCTATGGAACTCACTCCCTAGTGAATTGAAAAACTGTAAAACTTTTGCCTTATTTAAAAACAAAACCAAAAAGTACTTAATTTCATCTTCTTAGTTTCCTACACTGAGCTTATTTTTTGCTCTGTATCTAGTGTTACCCAATCTCCTAATTCTTATGTATTTAACCCAAACAACCTTATCATTGTGTTCATTGCTGTCTTCCTTTATGTGCTAGCCATTTGCTGTATTATGCCTACCAAATTTTGTCAACTACCATTCAAGCTTTCATTGCAATCAATCTTAGCTACCTAAGTGCTTTATTATACTGTACCTACAATTTTCTCTCATCTTTTTTTCTTTTTTCTTTTCTTGCCATGTAACTGTTATCATTTCTTTTTTATAATTTTTGCTAGTATTTACCTACTAAAAATTTTCTTAGATTAAGGACCTGCCCGAAACGCTGCGCGTACTAGTGGCTTTACAAGATTGTAACTACCATATTATATATTCTCACATTCCCAATGTACCTTCTTGTATATGAATAAATAAATAATAAATAAACAAGGTTTTTTGGCCGACGCTCTCCCTATCGATGGGATCTATAACCTTTCGAAGATCAATGTTAATTTCATTGTAATAAACGAAATTTTCTGTCATAATAAAAATAGAAATATAAGCTGCATGTTAATACTTTAGCATAAATGTAACTGAAGTGAAAGTGAAGATATATGCCTTTTTATAGTTATGTGATGGCTATCTCAGGGAGTGTGAAGGCCTGCAAACAAGTGAATTAATTGTGTAATTCATTTACATATATGCAAAGTAACATTAAAGGTCTATATGTCAGCATAAACACAGATCTAGACGGTACTGTGACTACATTTCAAGGAAAATATATCTTAAATGAAACCCAAGATATGGTTAAATATATAGCCAATACCACACCATCGCCGATGTCCGGACATAGGCAATGGTGTCGCCGAACTTCCAATGCATCAGTGTCCTGCCAGGCGGGCAATACAGGCTTCACAATTCAGAAAAAAATTGTAATTCAGAGAGATGCGTTGATAAACGCAAAATGTTTTATATTTTAAATAGTGATAAACTTTGTTTTCGAACGTTTATTGCAACAATATCTCAAGTATAAGAACCAAGATATGTTTTAGATTTAACAATTTCCTATAAAGGGACAGGGAGCCACAGTATATTTATACACGATAGGCTTTTATCAAGGTTATCCTTAAGGTTGAATTACTGACCCCGCCCAGGATGCAACCCCACAACAAGCTGACTAACTCCTGAGTACCTACTTACTGCTTGGTGAACAGTCGCATTACGTGAAAGGAAATGTACCCAACCATTTCTGTCTCCCCAGGATTCGAACACGAAATATCGATTGTGTGTCGAGAAGGAACACGACTGTACTACTGGAACCCTTATATATATGATGATATGTTTTATATCACCGGAAACATAAAATATATTTGCAAATATTGGTCATTAAAGTATTTTGAAAACAGAGGTGTATTTTAGTTACATTAATATAGAGCACGAATATCATGGACTCATCCTGTGAATGGTAGTTTATTGTGCAACCCATACTCATCCTGTGAGTCCTGTTTACGTGCACCCTATACTCATCCTCTGTGCGGTAATTTATTGTGCAACCCATACTCATCCTGTTACCAGTAGTTTGTTCTACTCCATACCCATCCTGTAACCTGTAATTTATTGTGCAACCCATACTCATCCTGTTATCAGTCGTTTGTGCACCCCATACTCATCCTCTGTGTGGTAATTTATTGTGCAACCCATACCCATCCTGTGACCTGTAATTTATGTGCAACCCATACTTATCCTGTGACCTGTAGTTTATTGTGCCACCTCATACTCATCCTGTCGAGTCATAGGACATTGTGCAACCTTTCTCATCGTGTGAATCTTTGGTTTACTTTGCTCCCAATACTCATCCTCTGCGCGATAGTTTTCTTGTGCACCATACCATCATGTGAGTGGTAGTTCATTGTGGACCCTAACTCATCTGGTGAGCATGCAACCCGTCCTCACACAAGACAGCACATATATGACTTAATGCTTAAAGTCCATATGTTGAATGTGATTTAGTACATATGTGGTATATTCCGAGTTATCTTTTTTACCAAGGCCCAAACTCTTCATCACGTACCAATTTACGTCTCACAGTACCCGTCCATCAACGTAGATAGCAGAATAGTCGTGATTGGTTCACTTATAATGAAAATTGTAGTTTTCAGGTCCCACATGGGTTGTGAAATTTACCTACTATTGTCCATGCTCTTAGAATATTACAAATCAGCTACATCCTATTGAAGGCTCGTAGTTTTGTTTTGAGAAATATTAGTTGTTCTTAGTAAATTATAATAAGCACTATAAATATTACATAGAATTACAGTGCTTCACCAATCAATATAATATACAATAGTTTGTGCCTTAAAAATATTTAAAGAATGTTCTGTAGGAACGCTAACAGAAAACGATGTTATGTTGTCTATGGGGTAAACTACTGCAAATGGTGTGGTGTCTACTATATATCAACTATAGGATGCGTATAGGGTCCACTAAAACCTGTTAGGTGGGTAAGGGGTCCAATACCACCCGCAGGATGGGTATGGGGGTCACATCCACCCACAGGATGGGTATGGGGATCATCCACCACCCACAGGAAGGGTATGGGGTCCAATACCATCCACTGGATGTGTATGGCGTCCACTACCACCGACAGGATGTGCATGGGGCTCACAACCACCACAGGATGGGTATGGGGTCCAATACCACCCACAGGATGAGTATGGCGTCCACTGTCACCCACTGGATGGGTATGGGGCTCCAACCACCCACAGGATGGGTATGGGGTCCAATACCACCCACAGGATGAGTATGGCGTCCACTACAACCACACAGATGGGTATGGGCTCCAACCACCCACAGGATGGGTATGGGGTCCAATACCACCCACAGGATGAGTATGGCGTCCACTACCACCCACTGGATGGTGTATGGGGCTCCAACCACCCACAGGATGGGTATGGGGTCCAATACCACCACAGGATGAGTATGGCGTCCACTTACCCACTGGATGGGTATGGGGCTCCAACCACCCACAGGATGGGTATGGGGTCCAATACCCCCACAGGATGAGTAGGGCGTCCACTATCACCCACTGGATGGGTATGGGGCTCCAACCACCCACAGGATGGGTATGGGGTCCAATACCACCCACAGGATGAGTATGGGGTCCAATAAATTATGTAAAACTAAAATTATGTAAACTAAACACTACCTGATAAATTCCCTGTAACCTACCTTACCCCTCTATGTCAACCCATGTCTTATTTTTTTATTCAACGCTGTTTGTCTACATATTGTATTTGTGCTGGTTTTTCAGTCATGTTCCCCCCTTTTTTTATCTTTATTTGTATCTGTTCTCAAAACATTTTATTCTTTTTGCTCAATTAGTATTAAGTTTTAGATATTAATGTTTTCTTGCCCGAAACGCATTGCGTAATAGTGGCTTTAGGCATTGTATGTACTAGCTCTATCTATAAATCGATCCACTTATGTAAAATCACTTTATGTATGTACCTTTCCTGAATAACATATTTATTATTTATTTATAATAACACCCACTGGATGTGTATGGCGGCCATTGCCGCCAGAGGGTCGCTATGAAGTCAACTACCGCCTATAGTGTTTGTATAGTGTCCACTACCGCCATAGTATTATTATGGGGTCCACTACCCTCATAGGGTCGGTATGGGGGTCCATTACTACCCACAGGGTGTCTGGGGTCTATTTGGCAATACTGCTTTTCCAATCTCATTTGTTGTTCAATGTAAATATATGTTGCTCGACTTGCAACAATTTATATATCTATATATGTATATAGTATAGTGCCTTTGCAATAATGTACCAATGTGTGTATTTTCATAACCCATTTTAAATTGTTGAAAAATAAATAACTACATTGTGAATGCAAGTCAATGTTTACATGCAAAATCAGAGTTGCCAGATTCTGTTTAAAATAGCAAATTGTGCTTATTTCAAAGCTTGAGTGTTTAGCTTTAAAGTAGTTAAAGCTACGAATTTCGCAATTTGCTATGTACTTTAGGGTACTATTTTAAAATAAGGTTGGTTTTTAATCTGCAAGTCATATGAATCTCAAAAAAAGTATATTATTAACAATCTCATCTCCATAGTTCACTAGTTTCTACAAATCAGA
>WNGS01163731.1:443734-454463 GCA_020271785.1 Procambarus virginalis
TGTTACGGCCCTACTGGGACGCAACCGGGTTCTTTCTCCGATGGTAGTAGAGTTTGTTAATCCGGCCCCAAGTTTAGTAGAGGCTTTCAGGGGGTGTGTTCCGTAATGCAATTTAAAAGCACGGGGAGGGTACACAAATACACTTATAAACTATATATTCCCACCACCACACGTATAAAGACACACACGGGAAGTATTATACACAAGTCTATGTACAACGTTGTCCTCTTCCGAAGACACTGGACACTCGGCGGTGCTCACTCTAAGTAGCTCTGGTCCTTCGTCCGTGGCCCACAATGGACCCACGATGATCGCGACGAATCTACCTGGCCACAGGCCAGCCAAATCTCCGTCCCACTGGGTGCTTCGTCGTGATGGCCTTCAACCACGATCCAGCCCGTAGCTGGCAGGTACCGATCAGCCTCGCTGTTAAGGCCACTTCACGACCGATACTAGGGGCCTAGCCCTAGGCAGGAGCCTCAGGTGACACGCTGGTCACTCTCCTCAATAAGCACCACAGGGGTAGTCTCTTCCACCAGCCAGCCCGGATAAGGCGATTCCCGACACTGCCACTCCTCAGGCAGGCTAACTCTCTCAATAGAGTTCGTCCGGGGTGGCTCACAGCTTCTTCAAAGCAGACTGGCGAAGAGACTTGGCTGCCTTGGGTAGACTGATTCAACACTCCTTACCACTGTCTTAGGTCGCCTCTGAAAATAACACGTCATCAGTACTGGCGACTTACATGGGGGCACTAGGAAACGTCACTTACTGGCTACACAAACATACAGTCTCTAGCTCAATAGATGGTGCTGATCTGAGCACCACCTCACCAGAGGTCAGCACTAGCTACCTCACGAGCTACCAGGACGAGAATCTAGCATTACTCGCCGGCACCATCCGTCGTCCCTAGATGGCGTTGTCCATGGTGCGGGGTTTTCGGGAGCAGACTCACAGATGGCGTTGTCGTCACTGCTCCGTGGTCCGACGATGGACTCGGGTCCGTAACAGCCGGTCAGGCCAAACGGCGGGGCGATCATAACGTGGGACACCGGGCAAGCAAACAACTGGGGACGAACGAACCGGGAAACACCGGCCACCCCAAACGTCTGGGACGAACAAGCCGGGCTACACCAGCCAGACAAACGCCTAGTTACGGACAAACCGAGCAACACCGGACGGACAAACAACTGGGACGAACAAGCTGGGCTACATCGTCCAGACAAACGTCTGAGGAGGAACATGCCGGGCGACACCGGCTGACGCAAAAGCAACCTTTAGAAGAAAGCTTTTGGCCTACCCACCGGGGCACCGCCGCCACCAGGGCGCCTCCTGCCCGTGGGCGAGAGGGACAGGTAGGAAGCGGACACAACCCAAGGCAAGCGCTCCACGGAGCGCCATGCCACGTGGGTGATGCCGACCTAGGCATGGGCCCCTAGGGTCGGACCCTAGGGACAAAGACAACCAAGAAAAAACCCGGCCAGGAGGCGTCGCCACCAAGGGTGACGCCAGGACGCTCGCAGGGAGCCTGGCCGGACAGGCACGACCGAACGCGTCACGAACCCTGGCCCCTAGGGACAAGCCTAGGAGACGCAACAATCCGGGTTTCAGGAAAGACGCCTGGGAGGGGGGGAGTAGGAAACAAAGGGCATCCCTGGGGCGAGTGCTCCACCGAGCTCCAAGCCACGTGGGCGCCGCCTACCGGGCTTGGTCCCCAGGGCTCAGGTCCACAGAAACCAGCCACGTGTCGTCGCCACAGAGGGCGATACCAGACCACAGTAGGGAGCCTGGCCGTGCACGCACGACCAGGCGCGGGCGAAACATGGCCCCTAGGGCAAGCCTAGGGGCACAGCAAACCGGGCTCCCGATAAACGCCTGGGAGGGCACACCTGGGACGAATGCTCCACCGAGCATGCATTAGGGCCGGGCCCCAGGGGCACAGGACCACCGAAACCTGGCCACGAGGAGTCGCCGCAGACAAGCAGCACACCAGTCCCGACCTGGAGGCGCAGCTGCAACCCCAGGCAGGCAAACAGGCGGGAGGCCCTAGGGAACTAGCCGAGGCGGTACGAACGGGCCGCGAGGGACGGCGCAACCACACGCCATCACTGGGGATAGTCCTGACTAACTTCAACAGGAAACTCTTACCTTAAGGTTTGCTGGGTAGGGCAGGGAGCCCATGCCGTACCGGCCTGGGATGACGAAGGCCCCAAAGGATCAGAGAACGTCAGATCTGGGACCATAGTAGCGGGGATGGGGTCCATTTGCTTGAGAAATCTCGTGTACACAGAAAGCAGAGTTGAGATGCAGTGTAGAGTAGCCCACGTGTCGATGAGGCGCGTCGCTGAGCGCTTCTTGAATCGCGGACCGTGACGGGAGCGGAGTGAGAGCGAAACCTGATTGATTGATAAAGATTAAGCCACCCAAGAGGTGGCACGGGCATGAATAGCCCGTAAGTGGTGGCCCTTATGAGCCATTAACAGTATCGAGAGATGATACTGGAGATCTGTGGAGGTGCGACTGCACCCTGCGTGACGGGAGATGTCTCCCGGACCAAATGGTGACCAAATGGTGGTTACTCCTGATTGATAAGGATTAAGCCACCCAAGAGGTGGCACGGGCATGAATAGCCCGTAAGTGGTACAATTTTTTTATTTTTTTTCTCCGTAATTCTTTTCATTATTCTGAGAAGCGAAACCTCCCTTCCTGCGCTATTTATGCCACCCAGACTGTCCGCACCGCGCCTTGCGGAACGCGGCGCGCAATTGTCTCTTCCTTCCCCATCAGAAACTCCACCGCCTTTCGTTCAAAAGGCAGTGGCCATATATTACCACATTGTGCATATATAGGCATAGGTTAGGTTAGGTGTTTAGGTTCTGTTGGCGAATATTTGTATTTGTAGTACGTGGGTGAAGCATTTACAGCGTTGTGGTTCGAACAAAATTCTTCAGTGAAGCACTTGTTTCGGAAGTGTTTGAACGAAATCAGTTGTGAGTCGCGTGTAAACCGTTTTTCATTCATAAACAGCTGGTTAGGCGGGTGCATGGAATCACTTTTGGGTCTTGGTTTGAAGGACGGGCTGGTTTATGAATGAAAAACAGTTTACACATGACTCACGAGAACTGCCATTGAAACCTTGCAACAAGAACACACAGCAACATCCAACTGATAACAAATGTCATATCATTAATGCAAACACTCAAACGTCAAGGCCGTCGTCTACTTATCAACTGGGTGCTAAGTCATGTGGGAATAATAGGAAATGACATTGCAGACGAAGCTGCAAAACTTGCAACAACTGGTGACGTTTGAACAATTCCGGAACAAGTGCTTCACTGACGACTTGTGTTCGAACCACAACGCTGTAAATGCTTCACCCACGTACTACAAATACAAATAATCGCTAATAGAACCTAAACACCTAACCTAACCTATGCCTATATATGCACGATATGCTGATATATTATTATATTAATTTATATTTTCCCGTTTTGAATGAACAGCATGTTAAAATTTATGAATGCGTCTATGGGGTCGACCGCTGGATGTAATGGACTTGAGCCGAGGACGGGTTGAAATGCTTCACCCACGTACTACAAATACAAATAATCGCCAACAGAACCTACAACACCTAACCTAATTTGCGCCGAAATATGTACAATATGTTAATATATAATAATATGAATTTATATTTGAGAAAGCTCCTATTTTGAATGAACAGCAACTAGGTAAAAACTGCTGAATGTGTCTTTGGGGTCGGCAACTGGAGGGAATGAACCCGGCCTGAGGGCAGGTTGCATATACGATAAACATTCAATTCATCATATACTAATTAAGTAAATAACGTAATATATCGTATTCGACCCTGAAACAGCACAATACGGGCAGAGTCAGACAAACAGAAGCTCCCTATGACTGTAATATCCATTGGTCAAACTATTATGTATTAGCGATAAGACCTACCATTAATGTATCATGACTTACTGTAAATATAAATAAATAAATAAATATGTTTATCAGGTAAGGTACACACATACAAGTGAATTTTACATAATTGATCGATTTATAGGTAGAGCTAGTACATACAATGCCTAAAGCCACGTACTATTACGCAATGCGTTTCGGGCAGGAAAAACATTAATATCTGAAACTTAATACTAATTGAGTATAAAGAATAAAATGTGTTGAGAACAAATACAAATAAAGATAAAAAAGGGGGGAACATGACTGAAAAAGCAGCACAAATACAATAGGTCGACAAACAGCGTTGATTAAAAAAATAACAGACATGGGTTGACAAGTGCTCTTGAAATAGCACTTTCTCTGTAACTAGCTGACATTGTAACTATAAGGTGTGAAGGATAGATGAGATTGTTTATGTAATAATCTAAGATGAGGTCTGATAAAGACCTTTTGTGCCCTCTGTAATGCTTTTTGCGCTACCGCTCACAGGATGTTTATGGGGTGCACAATAAACTAGCCGCCTCCGACGGCAACAATCAAAACGGGCAGATTCAGTAGTATTGTGACGTCAATGATGACGTACAAAGACTACTGTTGTTGTTGGGTAGGAAGGTAGAGAGCGGCGGGCGCGTCAGTAGCTCTCCGCCAGTCACCGGACACGGAGGTCACGCTCCTTACTCCTCCAGCAACTGCACTGAAGATGAATTGTGTTACATACCCAACTGTCAATGTTGCAAGTATATGTATATAGGCCTATTGCTCTGTGTCAATTATTGTGATTTGTAGGTGTTGAATATTTCATTATTTTTCGTGATAATTGTAGGGTTTAAATTAGTTGTCAGATCCTTGAACAAGATCTCGGTATACCTCCCAGGTATAATCTGCGAATGCACTTGTTTCCAGAGAGGTTTAATTGACGCTCTGCCTTTGTTATAAGTAAGGACTATAGCTCGTTAGCCTGTTTTTGAGGGTATTTGTTGAGGAATGGGGCGTGTTACATAAGAAGAACATAAGCACAAAGGCAGCTGCAGAAGGCCTATTGGCCCATACGAGGCAGCTCCTATTTATAACCACCCAATCCCACTCATATACATGTCCAACCCATGCTTGAAACAATCGAGGGACCCCACCTCCACAATGTTACGCGGCAATTGGATCCACAAATCAACAACCCTGTTACTGAACCAGTATTTACCCAAGTCTTTCCTAAATCTAAACTTATCCAATTTATACCCATTGTTTCGCGTTCTGTCCTGTGTTGATACTTTCAGTACCCTATTAATATCCCCTTTGTTATGTCCATTCATCCACTTGTAAACCTCTATCATGTCACCCCTAACTCTTCGCCTTTCCAGTGAATGCAAATTAAGCTTTGTTAATCTTTCTTCATATGAAAGATTTCTAATTTGGGGAAATAACTTGGTCATCCTACGCTGGACACGTTCAAGTGAATTTATATCCATTCTATAATATGGCGACCAAAACTGAACTGCATAATCTAAATGGGGCCTAACCAGAGGCGAGGCGCCAACTGTTGTTGGCGTTTATTCTATTGTAACTTAGTCTGTGCATAACTGTCCACTAAGCGATTTAAATGGAACCTTTTATCCCATAATTCGTTCTAGCGAAAGTGTCGTTGCTTAATTTGCCCGAAGGGCTTGCCCAAAACGCTATGCGTGCTAGTGGCTTTACAAGAATGTAAATTCAACTTAATTTCTATGTTCTCTGTTAACCCCCAATGTACCTTTTTGCACATAAATAAATTTTGATTCGGTTTGGCACCACATTCTGAATCAACTTAGTTCAAGTATGTTTATTGAGACAAGAAAGAAATACATCTCAAAGGGATAGAGTAACTTAGGCCCGGACCAATTTTGCCCCTCTCTCAGCCCTCCCCAGCTTGTTAAGCTTACTCAGCTTGGACGCTCAAGCCTTGCGTCTGAAAACCAATGGAAGTGACGTACGACGTTTCGGTCGGTCTTGGACTATTATAAAAGTTGTGTAAAGAAAGTAGGTAGGAGAGACAGTCGGTATATAAGATGGTAAAGCGAGGTGATAGGCAATTAGGTAGATAAGTATAGTTGACCATTGGGGTTATAGCGATGAAAACTGCAGTAGGCCTATTGGCGAAGAGGCGATGGGTAAACCAAGGCTTATAGAGCTCCCCTCCCCCCTCCACAAGTGGCTAATTCTGATAGTATTCTGTTCTTAAGGTTAGTGTTCTAGAATGCCTGGGACAGCGCCATATTGAGCTAGACTTGATAAAGAACTTTGATTAAACCACTACAAAGTTGAGCACAGGGAGCATTATATTACGAAGTGTGTGGCGGGATATTGATGAAAGAAAATGGGGAAATGATTAATAAAACATATCAGTGGGGGAGAAAAGATGTTCTTTAATAGATGTGTGAAACGTTGACATTTAACCCAGATTGTAGAAAAGGCATTTATGGACCTTGAAAGAGCATTTGACAGTCAATAAAGCAGGAAAGGTTTCTGAAAGAGGTAATATAGAGAACATATACGGCACGCAGAAACAAGATAACGAGCCTAAGTTATTAAAGCCATCTCAAAACGCATACAATTTCCGTAGAGAGATGAGAGGTAGTATTGTCAGGTTCGTTCTCTATTCGCAATCGGGAATTCAGGGCTCGAATCCCAGCTGGATCAGAAATGGTTAGACGGGGTTTCCCGTATCACCTAATGCTCCCGTTCACCTAACGGTGAATAAGTACCCAGGTGTAACTTGCTTAGCTAAATGAATTGTGGGGTTCAGTCCCTGAGCCCATTATGTGCCTCTGTAACCCTTTCCACTACCGCCCACAAGATGGGTATGGGGTGCATAATATATGAACTAAACTAACTATTAGCTTCTGGGGTTGCACCTCTCTGCTACTGGAGGGTCAGTAGTTAGACCTTTTCGGGGTGGTGGGTACTTAGAAAGACATCTAACATGTGTGTGTGTATATATATATGCACAGGCTGCCTGCCCTCCAACAAAATAAATTATAATTAAAAAAAAAGGCCAAAGTAGGCCTCTCCTAACTTTGTCGTAGGCAGCTGGGGTTATTTAACTTAACATGGCTAAGTTATCTTAATTGGACCCCTTCCTGCGGGTTTCATGAAGTCTGAAATATAATCATGGGTTGTGATTTCCGTGGTATTAATCATTATCTCTGCCATTTACGCCAGTGAAATTGGGTCGGAGGGAGTGGAGTCGAGAGGGGGGGGGGACTATCAAGAGTAAACGCCAAGCCATTACGACTGTATATAGCATTTGGAAGAGGTCAGGATAAGGATTTGGGATTGGGCGATGGCAAGGAATGGTGGCCAACCACTTGGACGGTCGGGGATTGAACACCGACCTGCATGAAACGAGATCGTCGCTCAACCGTCCAGCCCAAGTGGTTGGTTTAGTTTAGTTCATTTATTATGCACCCCATACCCATCTTGTGGGCGGTAGTGGAAAGGGTTACAGAGGCACATAATGGGCTCAGGGACTGAACCCCACAATTCATTTAGCTAAGCAAGTTACAATCTTGATGAGCTAGTTACAAAATTCAATATAAGTCGTCACATCAACAATGGGTTCGAGATCGACCTCAAGTACAAGTGGTTGGGCGAGGAGGCTATGGCAGAGCGACAGATATAGTAGAAAATGCAGAATAAGATATTAGATAATGTTTATTCAGGTAAAAGTACATGCATTCAAAATGAATTAAAACATAATGTTGGAATTCTAGATAGAGCTGGTACATACTATGCCTAAAGCCACTAATACGCACAGCGTTTAGGGCAAGGAATAGACACAGTAAAGAGTAGAGGTGTAGCCACAATTCAGAGAAAACTGTACAAATCTTTGGCGCACGCACCATGGAGTGATTGCACACAAAATGAGGGCAATGGGTATAACTGGTAAAGTGGGACGCTGGATACTCAATTTCCTGTCGAACAGAACACAAAGAGTAACAGTCAATCAAGTAAAATAGTCAGAGTGCAGTTAAAAGCTCTATACCTCAAGGTACAGTCCTGCACCACTGCTGTTCCTTATTCTCATATCAGATATAGACAAAAACACAAGTCACAGCTTCCTGTCATCCTTTGCAGATACAAAAATTAGCATGAAAATTACCTCTGCTGAAGACATTGATAAACTACACACAGATATTAACAAAGTTTTCGATTGGGCAGCAGAAAATAACATGACGTTTAACGGTGATAAATTCCAGGTACTCAGATACGGCAAAAATGAGGATCTTAAGCATAATACAGAGTACAAAACACAATCGAATCTGCCCATAGTAGGAAAACAGCATGTCAAGGATTTGGGAATAATGATGTCCGACGACCTAACGTTAAGGGAGCATAACCAAGCAAGTATTGCGTCAGCCAGAACAATGATAGGATGGATTACGAGAACCTTCAAGTCCAGAGATCCCATCACAATGTTGTACTCTTAAAGTCACTTGTGTTGTCCCGTCTTGAGTTCTGCTCAGTACTCACTTCCCCCTTCAGAGCAGGAGAGATTGCTGAAATTGAGGGAATACAGAGAACATATACGGCACGCATAGACGAGATAATGCACCTAAAATAAAGCAGATAAAGCACCTAAAATAAAGAGATAAAGCACCTAAATTATTGGGATCGACTCAAAGCTCTCCAAATGTACTCACTAGAAAGGAGACGAGAGAGATACCAAATAATATACACATGGAAAATACTGGAGGGACAGGTCCCAAATCTGCACAATAAAATAACAACGTACTGGAGTGAACGACATGGAAGAAAATGCAGAATAGAACCAGTGAAGAGCAGAGGTGCCATGGGCACAATCAGAGAACACTGTATGAACATCAGAGGTCCACGGTTGTTCAACGTCCTACCAGCGAGCATCAGAAATATTACAGGAACAACCGTGGACATCTTCAAGAGGAAACTAGATTGTTCCCTTCAAGGAGTGCCGGACCAACTGGGCTGTGGTGGGTATGTGGGCCTGCGGGCCGCTCCAAACAACAGCCTGGTAGACCAAACTCTCACAAGTCAAGTCTGGCCTCGGGCCGGGCTTGGGGAGTAAAATAACTCTCAGAACCCCATCAACCAGGCTTTCCACTACCGCCCACAAGATGGGTATGGGGTGCATAATAATGAACTAAACTAACCAGGTATCAACCAGGTAACCGCCCAATGTGGACTACTTTATCCAGGCACAGACACCTCGTCTTCGGAAAGACATTATCTGCTTTGAAGAAAGTTGGTGGCAGAGCGCTAAAAATCCTCTCACCCAACCCGATTCTCATGCCATGATCGGTTGAGGGCCACAGGACTAATTCAGTTGAGTTAATCCCACTGTTGCTCGTACCTGCAGTAAATGATGCAGAACAGGTCTGTTCCACCTGTCTCCCTCCTCAGATTTCGATTTATATTATCAATCTTAAACATCTCTTAGGCTCATTGCTGAAGCCGGTTCCCCCTTTGGAGTGATTTTAACTGTCGGCATGCCCTTTTGGGCGATGTTGTTAATAGCCAAGGCTGTTGTCTACCTTTGTCTTCTCAATTATCTGAATTGTCAAGCCGACCTATATTGATTTGAGTAATCTCTGCTCCTCGTTTATCATCTGCCACTGACGTAAAGTTCTTGAGCTCTGCAATTGACTATTTCTTCAACCTCCTATCCCTTTCCCTCTGTGGTAGTTTGATAAGGCGAACTGGAATCTTTCCACCCCCACGTTTTCCTTGCCTGGCCTCACGCCCTCAGTTTTTCGCCTTTATTCGATGCTACTCGTGACCGTTTCTCGCCAAGCCTCCCACGGCGTGTGAAAGTAGTTCCTTGGAATTAGATCTGCTTAGGCTGTATATTTTAAGGTTGCAGTCTGGAAACATCACTGGCACAGGTAAACTCCCTGAACCATTTATTTCATTTCAGATGCAGTAGTGTGTCCCGTAAGACCATCCATACAGCTAAACATGAATGTTGGAAATCGTCCATCTTCTACCATTGCTAGTGACATCCCGTCTCTGGAAGAAAATCGGTAAGATACGGACCAGTTTGTTCCAGACATGGTGCCTGTCCTTTATCTCTGGGCTTCTATTGTTGAGGATTCGATGTTGATCACAAATGAACGGAGTTCACAATTTTCAACAGTTACCTCCGGTATTCATCTCCCGTCTTTCCTTACTCATAAACCCTATATCGAATCTCTTCCCTTTGGGTTTTGTATTCAAAGGAAAGTGCACTTTCTGCACTCCAGTCAGCCTTCCCCCCCCCCCTTTATAATTCTATGGCAGTGGGCTCAGAAGGTATCTACTATGATAAACTCGGTCACCTCCCTCTGTGGACCTTTCAGTATTCGCTTCATATTCATAACCATAGAAGACATTGGGGTCAGAAGACTTGCTCTTCTCATTAGAAGATCTTATAATATCCTAAATCTGGTAATGCCTACCTTAGACACTTTTGCCCTTTTGCATTTTTTTGCCAAGTTTTTCAATATATGAAAAATATAACCACAAGTGGTTAATGTACGCTTGTGGTTCTTTGAAACAGTTGCTACCCCCCCACCCCCTCTCAATTTGGCTTTCTTAAATATCACAGCACCACAGATATTTTACTGGACTAAGGGGCTTGTATTCATACTGTATTTTACAGTAAATACCTCCATTGTAGCTGTTCTTTTTGACCTATACAAAAGCTAATGGCAACACCTGCAGATACAATATTTTAGCCCAATTTCATTCTTTTTGACTGGCACTCTCCTTACTTCAAAGCTTT
>WNGS01163731.1:478918-502631 GCA_020271785.1 Procambarus virginalis
AAAAACATTTGTATTGGATTTAGGTTGAGTGTTCTAATAATATATATATATCTTCCCTCTCCATTTTTTTCATTCAATATACAAGTTCTGTCTGGAACTAGAGTGAGATAATGACATAAGATTCGACGATTGGGAGTCTTATAGTTTGTTGGGGGTTCCAATCCCTAAGATAAGAAACAGGCAAAGCATTTCTTCATTTACCCTCAGAAATATTAACAATTATTATGTCTTGTGGATTTTATTTCGTGGCTCTATAGATGCTATCATCACCACTAGAGTACCACTAGAGCCGAGACCGCCAGCTGGCGTCGCCTCTCCTCGGCTCTTGAGTAGTGAAAAGGGTCGTTGGGGGAGGCCGTTAGGTGGTCGTTAGACTCATTTAGGCCTTGACTTCCACCTGGAGAAGCAAGAAGCTCGTTATCAAGAGCATCGATGCCCACAAATCTTGTTATCGTTCGGTGAGGTGAGAGGGATCATCTGCGGTGTTTGTAAAGTGCGTTCCACGGCTCTCCTGGGCTGAGGTAGCCTCAGGCCAGAGCCGTCAGAGCCTGCTGCTGCTGCTGTTGGTGGTGATGCTGCAGCTGCTGCTGCTGGTGGTGGCGTTGCTGCTGTTGCTCATAATGCTGTTGGTCCCGGGAATTCGTCCTGTGGGGCTGATGGTGTGAGGAGTGACCCAGAGATGTGTCCGTGCCGGAACCCTGTGGGAGAGAAAGACTAGTTACCTGAATAAAACTTTGAATTTCAATTTGTTAGCTTGGTTTTCCAACACGCACACACCACACACACACACACCACACACACACACACACACACACACACGCACGCGCACACACACCGAGGCCTCGGCTGAGTGGACAGCGCCTGCGGGTCGTAGTCCAAAGTGCCCTGGTTCGATCCCCCGGTAGAGGCAGAAACAAATGGCCAGAGTTTCATTTACCCCTGGAACCCCTGTTCACCTAGCAGTAAATTAGGTACCTGGGAGTTAGACAGCTGCTACGGCCTGCTTCCTGGGGATGTGGTGGGTGTGTTAAGAGAGAAATATATGTAGTAGACATAATAGAGGAAAAATAAATTGGTTAGAAAAGCTGGGTCCAAGAGCTAATAGCTCGACTCTGCAGTTACATATAGTAAATAACTACATACACATGCAAGGACGCGCGCACAGGATGATGGGATCGAAACCAGGGTCTTGTGCAACCCAACAAAATCGCAATACCAATTTCACTGTGTATGTGTAATGACAAAAATACTGTTATAACGTTATTCTAACGTTCGCTGATGAAGTGCTCACGGTGCTGGTGCTGTTAGTGGGAAGACCTCCCTATGTACATAGTGGCCTGGGTTCGAATCCTTTAAGGGTGTCATTTAACAATAGCAAACTCAGCTATTGTGATGGCCTAAATAATCATTCAGAGACCGATGGGTCTTCAGGCCAACACCAAACCCAATTGGAAATCACTTTCAAATAAGTTTTCTAAAATCAGTTTGGGTGTAATTCCCACCCAAACCCCATTTTTTTTAATGTAGACATTGTGGAACTCTTGGATGGAATCTCATAATACCATCTTGAAACTATTGATCACCCCTTAACTATGTTTCCGAAACAAGTAACGACTTTGGTAATGTCTTTTTCATTAAACAACGAGGAAAAAAATCATACACAAATATGCATTGTCACTACTTGCGTATAGATTTAGAGCTCTCTCTACCTGTGCGTAGATTCAGAACCCCTGTCTACCTGCGCATAGATTCAGAACCCCTGTCTACCTGCGCATAGATTCAGAACCCCTGTCTACCTGCGCATAGATTCAGAACCCCTGTCTACCTGCGCATAGATTCAGAAACCCTATCTACCTGCGCATAGATTCAGAACCCCTGTCTACCTGCGCATAGATTCAGAACCCCTGTCTACCTGCGCATAGATTCAGAACCCTGTCTACCTGTGCATAGATTCAGACCCCTGTCTACCTAAGCATAGATTCAGAACCCTGTCTACCTGCGCATAGATTCAGACCCCTGTCTACCTGCGCATAGATTCAGAAACCCTGTCTACCTGCGCATAGATTCAGAACCTTGTCTACCTGCGCATAGGTTCAGAACCGTCCTTACCTGCGTCAAATCGGAGCGGAATGCAGACAGGGGCTGCGTGGGCGTGTGGTGGGCGGTGTGGACGGCCTCGTAACCGTCCTTAATGACAGGTAAGATATTGGGCGTCGGCTGTCCCTCCCTCATGCTGGTAGCAGCTGCTATTTCTTCTGCAAGTGAACAAGAGGCTGATTGCAGAGGTTGCAAATGCTCATATTAAGTGGTTCAAAAAAAAAGATGTAAAAGGTTTCGCCTTTAGGGGAAGTTGCAAGCTAATAACGTAAGACTCGCGGCAGCCTTAAATGCAATTGCAAACATGCAGGGGGGGGGGGTTGTGCATTCATTGTGGAGCTGTTTGTTAGCGGTTCTATGTATTAAGAAACCAGTGAAGGAAAAACAATTGCTTGGTGGTACTTTTAGTGTCAGTATGACTGTATTGTACACAGCAAGGATATGTGGGACAATGAGCTGGGATATGAGGATAAGGAGCAAGGGATATGAGGATAAGGAGTGATGGAAGGATACCCATCAACCACTAGGATTTGAATGCCGAGTTGCAAGAAGCGAGGCTGTCGAATCAATCGACCAATCTAAGGTTTCCTGTGGATATCCTGAATATATGGCTGACTCTGAACGGCTACCAAATGGTCTGTGTCTTAGTCGTCTTCATGAAACGAATCCAAACACCTTTCAACATACGACGATCGAAATAAGCGTGATTCAGGGGTACTTTCGCTGTAAAGATTTATCTGCGAAGCCTAAAATTCTTTAGGTGGCTTTTGTTTTTGTGTTTCTTCAGTCGGGTCCAAAGCTTCGGGCGGGCCTCTCTGTCACTCATTCAGGCTTTGGAGGTGGTTAAGTATTTATCACTCGTATGTTGACTTCAATAAGATTATGTCCAATGTGTTGAACAACATCCTCTGCGCTGTTAAATCTCAGTTGAAAGCTTATTTGCTTCGTAGCTCTGCGCTGTGTTAGATAATGTTCCAGTGGTCTGACACTCTGCGCTGTGTTAGATAATGTTCCAGTGGTCTGACACTCTGCGCTGTGTTAGACAATGTTCCAGTGGTCTGACACTCTGCGCTGTGTTAGACAATGTTCCAGTAGTCTGACACTCTGCGTTGTGTTAGATAATGTTCCAGTGGTCTGACACTCTGCGCTGTGTTAGACAATGTTCCAGTGGTCTGAAACTCTGCGCTGTGTTAGACAATGTTCCAGTGGGTCTCTCGGTTATTTCTGCACAATGTCTGGAGCCTGTAAGCCAGCTAATAGGTCCTCTCTTGATTTATTTTACCCTTTCTCTTCATTTCCTGTCTTTTGTTGTGGTCTAATTCTTGGACCCATTATGTGTCACTGAAACACTTCTGTCTCTTAGGCACAAGATGGGTATGGGGTACATAATAAACTAATTAAACTAAAACTCTCAGTCATTGTGTTAGGGGCCTCTTGGGAACACGGCTGGGTTAGTTTGACAAAGGCTGAGAATGGGCTGTTGATGTACATGTTAACAAGCTATGTTAACGAACTTCGTGATTCAGTTCCGGAGACCATTATGCGCCTCTATAACCTTTTCCACTAATGATAACAGGATGGGTATGGGGTCCACTACTGCTCACAGGATGAGCTTGGGGTCCACTGCCACTTATAGGATTTGAATGGGGGTGCACTAATGCTCACAGGACGAGTATAGGCTTCACAACCCTCACAGGATGGGCATGGGGTCCACCATCGCTCACTGGATGACCCCTGTGCTACCGTGAGCAAGTGAGGCACGACAAAATGCCAGCTCCCAGAATGAGGTAAGACCAGTAGCATTTCAGACCTGGAGCAGTATTAACAATGCAATGTCACAGTAACGTCACACACTTTGGGATTGGACTAGGTTACGTTTGTTTAAAAAGTAACGGTGACGTAGAGGGGGGGGTACATGCTCTTCTCAGGTCTTAGATCCTATTCGCTAAGACAGTCTCCTTGCACATGTGGATATGGCACATAGTGGGATAGGGAGGCAATGCCCGCAGGGTTCATCTTGCCTCTAGCACGAGAGGCTTTGTGTACAGCGAGCGACTGTGTCAAGATGAGAAAAAGAGTCACCGCTGCAGTGTTGTGGGGTACAGTTTGGCAACAAACTGCGGGAAGGGCTTATTTTTTATTGGAAGAGGGCGCATGTAGTGGGAAGGGTAGTTGTGGTGGTGGGAGAGGAAGTAGTGGTGGTGGGATGGGTAGCAGTAGTCTTGGTGGGATGTGTAGTAATGGTGGTGGAGAGCGCACTACTGGTGGAGCGTGGGAGGGTAGTGATGGAGGGAAGGAGGGGGGCCAGTGTTGGAGGGAGGGAGGACGGAGGCACCAGCCAGTGCCCTCCCCCCCAACACTCCACCTGTGTTTATTAATGTTTATGTCTTGAACACGTTCTTCCTACTCCGTGCCTCCAGCGTACCTCCTTGACTGTGCCACCTAGAGTGTGCCTGGATGAGGTTCTGGGAGTTGTTCTACTCCTCTGGCCCGGCCCCGGGCCAGGCTTGACTTGTGAGAGCTTGGTCCAACAGGCTGTTGCTTGGAGCGGCCCGCAGGCCCCCATATCCACTCCAGCCTGGTTGGTTAAGTGTCCTTTTTTAACTTGAAGACTTTTTGTTCCGGCAATATTTCTTATGCTCGCTGGGAGAGTGTTGAACAACCGTGGACCTCTGATGTTTATACAGTGTTCTCTGATTGTGTCTACGGCACCTCTGCTCTTCACTGGTTCTATTCTGCATTTTTTTTCCATATCGTTCACTCCAGTTTGTTGTTATTTTACTGTGTAGATTTGGGACCTGGCCCTCCAGTATCTTCCATGTGTATATTATTTGATATCTCTCTCGTCTCCTTACTAGTAAGTACATTTTGAGAGCTATAAGACAGTCCCAATAATTTAGGTTCTTTATCGCGTCTATGTATGCCGTATATGTTTTCTGTATTCCCTCTATTTCAGCAATCTCTTCTGCTCTGAAGAGGGAAGTGAGTACTGAGCAGTACTTAAGACGGGACAGCACCAGTGATTTGAAGAGTACGACCATTGTGATAGATCTCTGGATTTTAAAATTCTCATAATCCATCCTATCATTTGTCTAGCTTACGCAATATTTGCTTGGTTATACTTCCTAAAAGTTAGGTCGTCAGACATCATTATTTCTAGATCCTTTATATGTTGCTTTCCTACTTTGGGCAGATCTGATGGTGTTTTGTACCCTGTATTATGTTTAAGATCCTCATTTTTACCGTACCTGAGTACCTGGAATTGCTCCCTGTTAAACATCATGTTATTTTCTGGTGCCCAGTCGAAAACTTTATTCAAATCAGTGTTGTAGTTATGCAAAAGACTTTTACGAAAGCCATTTTTTCATGTTGATTTTTTTTTTGTGTCAGCTGCGAAAGATGACAGGAAAACTGTGACTTGTAGTTTGATATCTGATGATAGAATAAGGCATTCCTTCTTGTTCTCTTTCTTCCCTTATTACTCCTCGCGGCAGTTTCACTGTTCCCTCCTTCCAAACCACCCTAACTACCCCTTCTCCGTGGAGCCCCCCCCCCCGCCATGAGAAAGGCGTTCCACAAGGGGAACAGAGAGTAACACACAATAAAGAAAGGGGGACTCACAGGATAGGAGGGATGGAGTCACCCCCCTCCAGAGGATGAGGGAGGGGAGGTGGGCCTCCAGGAAGGGTACGGGGTTGGGGGGGGGGGGAGGGGGACCACCCACCCACCTCCTTCACCCATTATTACTGCGTTTAAAGATGTAGCGAGGAAGGGTGAGGGGACTGAAGACAGGAAGGGTGAGGGGTGACCTCACCTGGCGCGTGTGTATGTATGGAGGGGGAGGTTTATTGGTGCTTGTGCACGCACGCACGCATGCACGCACACACACACACACACACACACACACACACACACACACACACACACACACACACACACACACACACACACACACACACACACACACTCACACACACACTCATAGATATTTGCCTGTTGATTGACGGTTGAGAGGCGGGACCAAAGAGCCAGAGCTCAACCTCCGCAAGCACAATTAGGTGAGTACACACACACACACACACACACACACACACACACACACACACACACACACACACACACACACACACACACACACAGGAAACAGCCCGTAGCAGCTGTCTAACTCCCAGGTACCTATTTACTGCTAGGTAACAGAGGCATCAGGGTAAAAGAAACTGCCCATTTGTTTCCACCTCCACCGGGGATCGAACCCGGAACCTCAGGACTACGAATCGGAAACGCTGTCCATTCAGCTGTCAGATTAGCCAACATATGTTGCCAACATATGAATCTAAACCAGTAGGGATCACCAGAGCCGTTCCGAATATAGATATAGCCCTTAGAAGGGGGCGTGAAGGTAGGTAGATATAGATATTTCGGACTAGATATAGCTAGGGCGGGGGAAAGGAATGGCGCCCAACCACTTGGATGGTCTTTAGGACTCTAAACAAGGGTCTTTTAGGCGCCTCGTAATTTTATTATGCGAGGGAGGTGTTCCTTGTATACACCTGCCTGCTGATTTAAAGGTGGAGAGACTGGGGCTCAAGAGCTGCAGCTCAGCCTCCCCGCAACACAAGGAGAAAGTGCCAGTCAAACCACCACCACCAGAACAATCATCGTCGCTCCTACCACTATTACCACAAGCAAAATCTACCCTCCTCCCATCCACCATCCACCACCACAAGTCAGGCGTGAAGCCCTTGTGGCGCGCAAAGCCTTTGCCTTTAGGTACGCACACGGAACAGGTTAATCCCTCCGGGGCTTCTTCACTGGACTGACTGTCTAGTCGGCTCCTATCCTTTCCTCCCTCTCGCCCCTATCCCCCCCCCTCTCTCTCTCCAATAATCATATTTACCAAAAATATACATAAATTAACATAACAAATTTAAACCTGATGTTCCATACTGACAGAATTTTGATAATGGACAAAATATGACCCGACAGATAGGATGCATCTTCCAAGACTGTCAGAAGGTCTTTGATACGATCCTCACCTGAGACTGACATTTAAAGGACAGTCAAATCAAACTGATATCACAGGTTAAATGTTCTGGATCGGGTGATCATTCTTTCTGTTGCTGTTTTTCTTGGGAATGCTAAGCTGATGGGAGGCATAAGGATAGGAGCATCTACACGATGCTGCAGTAGAATCTAAAAAGGCTACAAAGTGTTCTGGCGAATGGTTCATTGAGTTCAACTCTAATAAATGCAAAGTTATCAAAATGGGTATTTGATGCACACGCTCTCACTCACGCCCACATGTACATAGACACACACACAGAGCCACACACACACACCTTTTTTAGGGTGGGTGGTGGCCGAGTGGACAGCGATCTATACTCGTGGACCTAGAGACTGGGGTTCGATCCCCGGCACCGCCGGAAAAAACAAATAGGCAGAGTTTCCTTCACCTTGATGCTCCTGTTACCTAGCAGTAAATAGGTACCTGGGAGTTAGACAGCTGCTATGGACTGCTTCTTGTGAGGGGGGGGGGGAGGAAAATAAATCGTTGATTGACGGTTGAAAGGCGGGACCAAAGAGCCAGAGCTCAACCCCCGCAAGCACAACTAGGTGAATACACACATTAGCATGGACGTAGCGAAGGCTAATCCTGATTGACAAACTTATTCTATAATAAAAAAAAGACAAAAATTTAATCAAGAAATGGACGGGCACCCTGCATATTCCTTGACTATCAGAAAGGATTGGTTACTGTCTCATACGAGATATTCTTGCTCAGAGAAGCAGTGGCTGATGTATCAGGAATATTCTAATTTAATGCTAAAGTGCGTGCGTATGCAGAGTCCCGGGCCCGAGTTCTAACCCGCTACATAACCTCTATATTTCTGAATAATATTTTAGTTTACCACTATGTGGATCCTACATCCACAATTTTAAGACATTCGACAATGATTTCGATCGTTAGGATAGTTAAATTGTAACGTAACAGCTACAACAAGGCATGGTCGAGACTGGGCCGCAGAGATACTGATCCCCGAAATAGTTGTTGTTTGTTGTTGTTTTAGATTTATCTACTCAAACGAATGTCCATGTAGCACCGGCTATGTGAGCCCGTGAAACCCCTGAAATCGTCCAACAGGTTGACTAGTAAGCCGCGAATGGGGGATGTGGGGGGGGGGGGGTTAAAGTGCTAGACCTCCTTGCCCTAAAGTCACTGTTGTTGTTTGTTGTTATAGATTCAGCTATTCGGAACAAGTTCCAAGTAGCACGGCTATGGTGAGCCCGTAACTTACCTGGCACAGGAGCTGGGCAAATAACATGGGATATAGTGAGCCCTTATTGACTTACCTGGCACAGGAGCGGTGCTCTAAAGTCACTGTTAGGTAAGCACTATGTAGGTGAGACAGCACCAGATACCGCCTTACGTGCTATTCATGCCCGTGCCACNACCCCCCCCAACCCCCCCTACCATCCCAGGATATCCCATTCCATGTCCCACACTAATAAAAACTTCATATAACCCAAGTTGCATCTTGTTTAAGTCACTCATTAAACCTAAACCACACAAAAAAACAGGAAAAAAGCTCTTTTGTGAAATCCATCGATTATGGATTGGAGTGAATGGCGCCTTTAAATCCATGTTGACACTCCTTATCGATCGTGAGTTCACGCGATGGGGAGCTGCGGGGTCCAGTAGCTTAGTAGTCTACGCCCTCGGCTCACAATCGAGGGACACCCATGAGCTAGCTGGTTCAATCCCCTTCCCTGTTTAAAATTCAGCTACTGGGAACAAAACTCTGCTCTTTCGGCCCACCTCTCAACTGTCAATCAATCAACTGTTACTAATTTCCCCCCCTCCCCCCACACACACACTCAGGAAACAGCCCGAAGCAGCTGTCTAACTCCCAGGTACCTATTTACTGCTAGGTAACAGGAGCATCAGGGTGAAGGAACTGCCCATTTGTTTTTTTTCGCCGGCTGCCGGGATCGATCCCCAGTCCCTAGGTTCACGAATCTAGAATGCTGTCCACTCAGCCAGATAGCCCCCATACCCAGCGTGTGTGTGTGTGTTCGACCTCCCATAGTATGTGTACGACCTCCAATTGTGTGTACGACCTCCCATAGTATGTGTGAACGACCTCTCATAGAGAAACCGGACTACTCAATCTAAAAACAAAACACGGCTCCCTATTCTTGAAAACCTAAGAATGAGAACTCTCAGTAAAACACATAGCACAGAACGACCCGAGAAACAATGAACCTACCCTAACCTAACCCCAGGACAGTGAACTGTGCCTAGCCAGAACGGTGAACTGTGCAATGGTTGCATCGTAACTTACAACACCCCCCCCCCCCTCTTGCAATGGTACTAGGCTGCACAGTCAGAAATTTTGCGAGCGAGGCTTCCTTGTCCTGTCAACACACACACACACATTCAACTCTGACACGTAAGCCAATATTGCTTTTCATTTCATTCATCTTTTAATGTCCTATATGGTGGGGGGGGGGTCCCAGAGCCTGTCACTCTGCCAGGGTGACGAGAACTGCATGCACTCTGGTAAAAAAGCCATGAAAAGCCAAATAAAAATATATATTGTAATGTGTTGTTTAATATAAATTTTAATGAGCTGGATAATTTTTTCCACTTTCAGTTGTATTTATAAGACACTGGCAAATATAGTTTCTGTAAGTCTTAAGTTTGAATGTGCAGTGTACAGAATATAATGACCACGTCTTATGTAAATAAATTACAGTAATTTGTGTATACACTCTCTAATTATTTTTAAATGTACCTTTAAGTTCAAAAGTACTAAAGCTGTCAACATGCAGTTAAAAGTGAATTAAAATGTCAACTGTACGTTTATACCAATGAATTAACTTTTTTTCTTCAGATTTCAAGTGAACAGCGATGAGAGAGACCCAGTTGTTAACGTGATGGCTGCTAGTTCTCACCGCCGCCACCAGGAGGGGGCATTAAACATCAGTAAGAATACCAATGTTTTAATCATTTCATTTTCTTTTTCTACTCTTCACTAGTTAGCTTACCTTGAAGCTTGAAAGTTTAAACTGAACTTTTTTTTCTGTCCAGTAATCTGAAGCATATTAAAGGGGAGGGGGGGGGTATGCTATATTTTTTAATGATTATATTGCATGTAAAGGGCCTTATAATTAATGGGATTTTGTAATTATTATTCCGATTGTTTGTTAATACTGTTAGCGTGTTTTATGCTCAGAGAGAGACATAATGTCAGCATGCTGAGTTCACTGTATCTTTTGTTTTGATGCTGTCGAGCAATTTGTGTTTTCATAACATCATAGTCGTTTCAACTCTGTTAAACTAACCATAGTTACGCTCACACAACTCACACACTGTCAACAAAGGGAGTGAAGGAGGGAGGGCTATCATGGAAAAGCGCCAAGCCATTACGGCCATATAGCGCTTCGAATGGATCAGGACAAGGATTTACGATGGGACGGGGGGGGGGGGGAATAGGAATGGTGCCAAACCACTTGTGGACGATGGGGGGGATTGAACGCCGACCCGCATGAAGCGAGACCGTCGCTCTATACCATCCAGTGATTGGACAGGAAAACCACATAGCTTCTACAGACGAAGCCTCTACCCCACGTCACTTGTCGACGAGGCAGGCAGTGAGGGGGTCAATAATACGACAGGCTTTATTGATTTATTTCATTTATTTAACAAATATTAAAATCTGGTTGGTTGTACCTGGCCAGAGCCGCGAGCAGAGCGGGTTGAGATGACCAGCGGTGGTGTCAACGAAGCTCCCCAAAACCAGGAGCAAACGCCTCATGTAACAGTACTATTTGATTTGCAATTTGATTTTCACTGTTTTATAGACCATGTTTGCCAATACACACACATACATATATATATATATATATATATATATATATATATATATATATATATATATATATATATATATATATATATATATATATATATATATATATATATATATATATCTGTGTTTTGTGTGTGTTTTACGTGGGTAATTAACTTGCAGATATCACGTGTTTGGAAATGCTGTATGTGATTGATTTTTGTTTTTAATGTTTGGATGATTTTTTTGAGGAACAAATGGAAGAAAAACAAATCTAAGTCGCATGAGGCATAAGGAGGGAGGGGTTACGAGGTAACAATAGCTGTCTGCTGTCCCCAGTGACTCACGATAGCCCCTTGGGGACTCACAGTGAGTCACAGTGACTCACAGTGACTCAAAGTATCCTCACAGTGACTCATACAATAGCTCTACTCAGAAGAATAACCAAGAATACAGTAGTCAATAGTAAACTAAAACCCTTTAAGAATACAGTTTACACAATAAAAGCCTAAATTATACACAGATAATACAGTGCTATACAACTTACAAGCACATAAACAAAAACACTATCTTATTATCATAACAAATCTATTATTCAATTACATTTTATTTCCGTTCTTGAAACTTGAGGAAAAAGTATTCTTAAGGAATAACAAGATAACAAGAAAATACTAAAGCTTATCAGGGAATAGTTAATTGAGATAATTATGGATGAAAATTATAACTTTGATGACTAAATTATACTTATAATGATGGGAAATAACTATTTTACGTAAGGATATTACCCCATCATATTTATATGATCATAATGACTGATCATTATTATGAAGCCTAATATATATATATATATATATATATATATATATATATATATATATATATATATATATATATATATATATATATATATATATTAGGGTTCTTTTGTCAGTCAGGGGCCCTCCTGTCAAAATTAGGGCCCTCTTGTCAAAGTCAGGGCCCTCCTGTCAAAATTAGGGCCCTCTTGTCAAAGTCAGGGCCCTCCTGTCAAAATTAGGGCCCTCTTGTCAAAGTCAGGGGCCCTCCTGTCAAAGTCAGGGCCCTACTGTCAAAGTCAGGGCCCTCCTGTCAAAGTCAGGGCCCTCCTGTCAAAGTTAGGGCCCTCCTGTCAAAGCAAATCGGATCCCCTTGAGAGTGTATGAGGTGTCCCCAAAGCGAAAGTGACATGGGGTGCAACCGTGTGAAAATGAGGTCCTCATTTGAAAATAAAAATAAAAATATGAGTCCGAACATAAAAACACGAACCAGCGCGTGTATGTGACCCCCCCCCCCTAGTGTGAATACCGGAAGACCTAAGAGGGAGGGAGAGAGAGAGAGGGAAGAAGAAGAAGAAGTAGGGTTTCCAAGACGAAGAACAGAAGAGGTGTGAATGGCAAGACTGAAAAAGGGGGAGGGGAATAGCAACCTGGAGAGTAAAACTGTGGCAATTAAAAGCTTTTTCAAGACGCTAAATCTTAGGCTATGTGTGTGGATTGAAGAGTGGACATGTTGTGTTGATTCCAAAGTCGCTTTGGTCCTAACTTGCTTGCGTGTACAGTCAGTGTGTGTGTGTGTATGCTTTCTAGCATTTCATACGTAATCATGAGACTATGTATTTATTATATACATGAATGAGATTTCACGAATATGGCACTGGGCCATCTTCTGTGTGTATGACTCATGACACACGCACATACACTATGTAGACTCTAATATCAATGCCAACCATGAGGGCATGACATGACACGACCCCTACCCCCCTAAAAATTTGTCATAAATGCGTGTATGTCAAGCCGCCGATATCCCTGTGAAACATATACTTGTTTTGACCAAAATATCGCTCTGGTTCGACACGATATACGCAAGTTCAAGCGCACGGCTATACGGTATATCTGTTATATCTGGGTATATCAGGTATATCACGCGTCGTGCGTGACGTACGCATGACGCACGATAACGGATAATAGTGTCATTACGCACTGCCGTTATGTCTGCGTTGCTAAATAAAGTAGGAAGAATATCTAGTTAAGGAGATATCCTCGACCGCACACATTTTGGCGTAGAAAATGTGTTTAGCAGAGCAAACTAACTGTAGTCGTCATGTAGATAAACACGGGCAGCTGTATTCGTCATGTAGGCAAATACAGCCATACTGTAGTCGTCATGTAGCCTACATTGGTTAAACAGAACTAGGGGGGGATAGAAATAGCCTAAGCTACTCTATCCCTTTGAGATGTATCTTTTTTCTTGTCTCAATTAAACATGAACTTGAACAGAAATGGTTCCACTGTCTCCAGGTCGCCACACAAAGGAAAACAACAGCAAGTTAATCAATCCAGAGCACACTAGGCTGCTCAGAGTTCCCTGATCGGCTCACTCAGATCTCTCACCCTGCCCGTGGAGGGATGAAGATAGGGTAGATATTCTGCTTAACAATGTATAATGGCATTGCCACGTCAATGGTAGAAATTAAACTGAAAACAAGGTCATATATATATATATATATATATATATATATATATATATATATATATATATATATATATATATATATATATATATATAATACACTTTTTGCCTGCCATCCCACGGGTCGTTTAAATCATCAAACAAAAATACCGAGCATTTAGGAATCGACGTCGCAAGAGGGAAAGGAAGTAAGCATTGTTCTGTGTGATGAAGTTGGTGAAACGACCACGAGTAGGGTCTAAAACCTGTCCTGGTGTGACTTTTGTGACGTCATATTGACGTCACACCTCGTTCACGCCATATCTACAAACCATAATATCTTGTCTCGTTTTAGTTAGGCGAGGTTATTTTATGATAGATTAGGTTAGGATAGGTTAGGTTAGATAGTTATTTTAGGATAGGTTAGGTTATTTTAGGATAGGTTAGGTTCGGGTCAGTGTGTTTACAAAATGACGTCAAGAACTACATACTTTTCACAGGTTTTAGACCCTACTCAGAATTTGCGCTAATGCCTTGATCAGCTTCGTGGCCCGACACTTCTTTCTCATGGTCCGACACTTCTTTATGTCCTCTTCAGGAGACGTACTGAGGGCTGTAGAGCTCAGCATCTTCAGATAACCATTGTAGCTTGATCAACAACACTGTTTGTTTCCTGTTGCGGTGTATATATATATATACATTTCCGCGTAGCTGGCCAATCAGGGAGACCCACTGGAAGCATTACTACCAAATCATTCCACATTTTGACGATTGCCATGGATCGTGGACCATTTATAAAATCTTATATACAACTATACACCAATATACAGACCAGTGGATGTGTATTTTATTCAGTAAGCAAGGGGCAAGGATTTATCAAGCATTTGCCTGTCCTTTTGCGAAACTTATACATATTTCTTCAGTCCTGGCGGCTTGGGTTTGTATTTAGTAAAGAGTTTAAGACCTCTGAAGCACTCTAGAGCAATAATAATCTTGGCTTGCGAGTTCTTCGAAGCTCGTAACCCGTTTAATAAATATTAAACTAAGCCACAAATATGAAAGATGTAAAGGTTTCGTAAGAAGGTCGGGAAATGCTCAATGGATTATGACGGTGGGGGGTGGAACCCGGTAAGATTATAGCTCTTGTCCTCAGGTGGACCCGGAAACCTCTCGAAGATATAGTTCTCTACGAATACTTAAGCTCGTATTCACTAACGAGATCGGAGTCTCTTCTCTCATTCGTGGTCTCGAAAATTATGCTTCATTCACTAAACTCTACGAACGTCGTGGCTTGACTTACTGCCACATCGTAACAAAATCCAACCTTTTAGCCTATAACAATTTACCCACGAACCCATTCATCCCACCTAACCTATGGAGTCCCACGCATAGAAAACGCTAACGTTACTTGTTCTTAATGGGTCCCATTTGTAAACAAAAACGCGGTCTATTAATTGAGAGATATCGGAGATTAAGATACTCGTAAGTGTGGGTACGAAACGGCTCTGTGAATCTACCTCAAAATATACTCGTAGTAAAAGTATATTTACTCCTCGTGGCAGCATACTCGGTAGCAGCTCTGTCGTGCCTTGTGCCAGCACAAACAGTCTCCTAACACAGGACAGTTTATTACGTTTGATAGCCAGCTCATTCCCGAAGCGCCGCGTCACCGTTATTGGCTGACAACGTCCGCTCACCTCCGTTATCTTGAGGTTATCTTGAGATGATTTCAAGGCTTAGCGTCCCCGCGGCCCGGTCCTCGACCAGGCCTCCTTTTGTTACACACCCCCAGGAAGCATCCCCTAGCAGCTGTCTAACTCCCAGGTACCTATTTACTGCTAGGTAACAGTGCCAACAGGGGTGAAAGAAACTCTGCCCATTTGTTTCCGCCTCCACCGGGGATCGAACCCGGAACCTCAGGACTACGAATCCGAAGCGCTGTTCACTCAGCTGTCAGGCCTCTGCTAGACTCTGGTTAAACGACAGTTTTAACACACATTGTTAGTTACAAAAAAGGGGGGCGGCGATACCCTTTTGTTTCTGGATTGTTAAAATCCAGGAGAATTGGGTTGCAGGTTGCAACAAAGATTCAGCTGAATTCCTTTGTTGAAAACTGAGCATCATGCGAATTTTGGCCCAAATGTGCCAACCTTTCGAATTGGCCATGACCATTATCTCGGCTAACTGTTATCTCTTTATCTCAGCTAATAAAATGGTGGTTTTTACCTAGTTAACAAAATGAGTTTTACTCTGCTAACAAAGGTTATCCAGCTTCACTCATCTGGGCTTGTTAATAAGAGTCTTCACTCGACTAACTTTACCCAAGTACAAATAATCAAAGTCACTCGCTAGTTAGTGAACCTGCACTCGTCTTGCGAAACAATATACCTTATATGTATATATGTATATCTATGTATATCATACTGTCTTGATTATCTACGCTCTAGAATGATATACGGGAAGGGAGGGGGGGAATTATTATGTACAACTTTATATATTATGCATAATCCGTTATGCAAATAATTGACTGATTCACAGTCTTCCTGTTACTACAAAAAGTACTTCAATATGGGAGGGGGAATAAAAATTGACTACATATGTACAGAAGTAAATGACATCAAGACACAACAGAGGAAATAGTAGCAGAAAAAAATTGATGGCGTTGGACGCTGCCTACAAACATGGCGGTAAATATTATTATTAAGTAGCCTCAACAAGCATCAACATGGCCAAAAATTATGCCCCCAAGCCAGTGAGGGCAGCAACAAACAGTGCGACAGTCTATGTGTGTGAGAGAGAGAGACTGTCTCATGCATTTTATACTGTATATATTTGCACTATGAAATATATATATATATTATATATTAATATATATATGCTGGTATGTATAGTCCTTGTGGGGACACTAGGATATGAAGTCGCGGGTTTTGATGGTGTGGGATGTTTTCTCGGGGTGAGAGAGAGAGAGAGAGAGAGAGAGAGAGAGAGAGAGAGAGAGAGAGAGAGAGAGAGAGAGAGAGAGAGAGAGAGAGAGAGAGAGGAGAGAGAGAGAAGTAGTCGTGTTTTTCTTACTGTACTGGTGAAAGAGAGCCTCTTGGATGGTATCAAGATACCAAACAACATTGTGATCTTCTCTCTTGGGCGAATCCAATTAGATGAGGAACAGAGTTCTCGTCTTTACTTTCTGAAGCCTGAAGGAGACATGGAACAACTATCTCTTGTAATTCCTTACCCACCCCCTCCGTTCCTTCCCGTCCCATCCTGAATCCTTATCCTATCCCTTCCCAGTGCTATATAGTCGTAATGGCTTGGCGCTTTCACCAGTTCCCTTCGCTTCTTAAGACGGGCTCTGGACATACGACACAGAAATATTTTCACTTCCTGAGATAATAGAGAAAGAGAGAGAGACATAGTAGCGATCTTAAAAATCTTCAATGGTGGGTCTTGAAGAAAAGGTGTCTAGGGTATTGGTTGTGTGTTTTCTCGTGTAACTGAAGAACCAACGTGGGTAGAGGTGTCCGTGATTGCTTGCTCATCGCCAACCTATAGCTGGGACACACTAGGCTACCTAGAGTGCGTTCACGCTAGGCTCTCCAGAGTAAACGTTAAAATTCGCCATCCTAATTTCGTCAGAAAGTCACTGAGTTGACGCGAGTTTCACAAAAACATTTGTATTGGATTTAGGTTTAGTGTTTCTAATAATATATATATCTTCCCTCTCCATTTTTTTCATTCAATATACAAGTTCTGTCTGGAACTAGAGTGAGATAATGACATAAGATTCGACGATTGGGAGTCTTATAGTTTGTTGGGGGTTCCAATCCCTAAGATAAGAAACAGGCAAAGCATTTCTTCATTTACCCTCAGAAATATTAACAATTATTATGTCTTGTGGATTTTATTTCGTGGCTCTATAGATGCTATCATCACCACTAGAGTACCACTAGAGCCGAGACCGCCAGCTGGCGTCGCCTCTCCTCGGCTCTTGAGTAGTGAAAAGGGTCGTTGGGGGAGGCCGTTAGGTGGTCGTTAGACTCATTTAGGCCTTGACTTCCACCTGGAGAAGCAAGAAGCCTCGTTATCAAGAGCATCGATGCCCACAAATCTTGTTATCGTTCGGTGAGGTGAGAGGGATCATCTGCGGTGTTTGTAAAGTGCGTTCCACGGCTCTCCTGGGCTGAGGTAGCCTCAGGCCAGAGCCGTCAGAGCCTGCTGCTGCTGCTGCTGCTGTTGGTGGTGATGCTGTAGCTGCTGCTGCTGGTGGTGGCGTTGCTGCTGTTGCTCATAATGCTGTTGGTCCCGGGAATTCGTCCTGTGGGGCTGATGGTGTGAGGAGTGACCCAGAGATGTGTCCGTGCCGGAACCCTGTGGGAGAGAAAGACTAGTTACCTGAATAAAACTTTGAATTTGAATTTGTTAGCTTGGTTTTCCAACACGCACACACACACACACACACACACACACACACACACACAAATCACACACACCACACACACACAGTGTGTGTGTGTGGTGTGGAAAAAAAAAAAAAAAAAAAAAAAAAAAAGTAGTTAATGTAGTTAGTAAACAGTTGATTGACAGTTGAGAGGCGGGCCGAAAGAGCAAAGCTCAACCCCCGTAAAATACAACTAAGTGAATACACACACGCACGCGCACACACACCGAGCCTCGGCTGAGTGGACAGCGCCTGGGGGTCGTAGTCCAAAGTGCCCTGGTTCGATCCCTCGGTAGAGGCAGAAACAAATGGCCAGAGTTTCATTTACCCCTGGAACCCCTGTTCACCTAGCAGTAATTAGGTACCTGGGAGTTAGACAGCTGCTACGGCCTGCTTCCTGGGGATGTGTGGGTGTGTTAAGAGAGAAATATATGTAGTAGATATAATAGAGGAATAATAAATTGGTTAGAAAAGCTGGGTCCAAGAGCTAATAGCTCGACTCTGCAGTTACATATAGTAAATAACTACATACACATGCAAGGACGCGCGCACAGGATGATGGGGATCGAACCCAAGGTCTTGTGCAACCCAACAAAATCGCCATACCAATTTCACTGTGTATGTGTAATGAAAAAAAACTGTTATAACGTTATTCTAACGTTCGCTGATGAAGTGGTCACGGTGCTGGTGCTATTAGTGGGAAGACCTCCCTATATACATAGTGGCTTGGGTTCGAATCCTTTAAGGGTGTCATATAACAATAGCAAACTCAGCAATTGTGATGGCCTAAATAATCATTCAGAGACCGATGGGTCTTCAGGCCAACACCAAACCCAATTGGAAATCACTTTCAAATAATTTTTCTAAAATCAGTTTGGGTGTAATTCCCACCCAAACCCCATTTTTTTTAATGTTGACATTGTGGAACTCTTGGATGGAATCTCATAATACCATCTTGAAACTATTGATCACCCCTTAACTATGTTTCCGAAACAAGTAACGACTTTGGTAATGTCTTTTTCATTAAACAACGAGGAAAAAAATCATACACAAATATGCATTGTCACTACTTGCGTATAGATTTAGAGCTGTCTCTACCTGTGCGTAGATTCAGAACCCCTGTCTACCTGCGCATAGATTCAGAAACCCTGTCTACCTGCGCATAGATTCAGAACCCCTGTCTACCTGTGCATAGATTCAGACCCCTGTCTACCTGCGCATAGATTCAGAACCCTTGTCTACCTGCGCATAGATTCAGAACCCTGTCTACCTGTGCATAGATTCAGACCCCTGTCTACCTGGGCATAGATTCAGAACCCTGTCTACCTGCGCATAGGTTCAGAACCGTCCTTACCTGCGTCAAATCGGAGCGGAATGCAGACAGGGGCTGCGTGGGCGTGTGGTGGGCGGGTGGACGGCCTCGTAACCGTCCTTAATGACAGGTAAGATATTGGGCGTCGGCTGTCCCTCCCTCATGCTGGTAGCAGCTGCTATTTCTTCTGCAAGTGAACAAGAGGCTGATTGCAGAGGTTGCAAATGCTCATATTAAGTGGTTCAAAAAAAAGATGTAAAAGGTTTCGCCTTTAGGGGAAGTTGCAAGCTAATAACGTAAGACTCGCGGCAGCCTTAAATGCAATTGCAAACATGCAGGGGGGGGGGGGGGTTGTGCATTCATTGTGGAGCTGTTTGTTAGCGGTTCTATGTATTAAGAAACCAGTGAAGGAAAAACAATTGCTTGGTGGTACTTTTAAGGCCTTAGTAACGCGTTATGTTAAATTGGGCCAATTGTTTGAGATATCAAGATTGTTATGCAGTTTGTTATTTTGAAAACTTATTTTGAGGTACAGTATTTATGAGGAGAAGGCACAGTGTCAGTATGACTGTATTGTACACAGCAAGGATATGTGGGACAATGAGCTGGGATATGAGGATAAGGAGCAGGGATATGAGGATAAGGAGTGATGGAAGGATACCTATCAACCCACTAGGATTTGAATGCCGACCATGCAAGAAGCGAGGATGTCGAATCAATCGACCAATCTAAGGTTTCCTGTGGATATCCTGAATATATGGCTGACTCTGAACGGCTACCAAATGGTCTGTGTCTTAGTCGTCTTCATGAAACGAATCCAAACACCTTTCAACATACGACGATCGAAATAAGCGTGATTCGGGGTACTTTCGCTGTAAAGATTTATCTGCGAAGCCTAAAATTCTGTTGGTTCTTTTTTTTTTTGTGTTTCTTCAGTCGGGTCCAAAGCTTCGGGCGGGCCTCTCTGTCACTCATTCAGGCTTTGGAGGTGGTTAAGTATTTATCACTCGTATGTTGACTTCAATAAGATTATGTCCAATGTGTTGAACAACATCCTCTGCGCTGTTAAATCTCAGTTGAAAGCTTATTTGCTTCGTAGCTCTGCGCTGTGTTAGATAATGTTCCAGTGGTCTGACACTCTGCGCTGTGTTAGATAATGTTCCAGTGGTCTGACACTCTGCGCTGTGTTAGACAATGTTCCAGTGGTCTGACACTCTGCGCTGTGTTAGACAATGTTCCAGTGGTCTGAAACTCTGCGCTGTGTTAGACAATGTTCCAGTGGTCTGACACTGCGCCGTGTTAGACAATGTTCCAGTGGGTCTCTCGGTTATTTCTGCACAATGTCTGGAGCCTGTAAGCCAGCTAATAGGTCCTCTCTTGATTTATTTTACCCTTTCTCTTCATTTCCTGTCTTTTGTTGTGGTCTAGTTCTTGGACCCATTATGTGTCACCGAAACACTTCTGTCTCTTAGGCACAAGATGGGTATGGGGTACATAATAAACTAATTAAACTAAAACTCTCAGTCATTGTGTTAGGGGCCTCTTGGGAACACGGCTGGGTTAGTTTGATAAAGGCTGAGAACGGGCTGTTAATGTACATGTTAACAAGCTATGTTAACGAACTTCGTGATTCAGTTCCGGAGACCATTATGCACCTCTATAACCTTTTCCACTAATGATAACAGGATGGGTAAGGGGTCCACTAATGCTCACAGGATGAGTATGGGGTCCACTACTGCTCACAGGATGAGCTTGGGGTGAACTGCCACTTATAGGATTTGAATGGGGGTGCACTAATGCTCACAGGACGAGTATAGGCTTCACAACCCCTCACAGGATGGGCATGGGGTCCACCATCGCTCACTGGATGACCCCTGTGCTACCGTGAGCCAGTGAGGCACGACAAAATGCCAGCTCCCAGAATGAGGCAAGACCAGTAGCAGTATTAACATTGCAATGTCACAGTAACGTCACACACTTTGGGATTGGGCTAGGTTACGTTTGTTTAAAAAGTAACGGTGACGTAGAGGGTGGGGGGGGGGGTACATGCTCTTCTCAGGTCTTAGATCCTATTCGCTAAGACAGTCTCCTTGCACATGTGGATATGGCACATAGTGGGATAGGGAGGCAATGCCCGCAGGGTTCATCTTGCCTCTAGCACGAGAGGCTTTGTGTACAGCGAGCGACTGTGTCAAGATGAGAAAAAGAGTCACCGCTGCAGTGTTGTGGGTACAGTTTGGCAACAAACTGCGGGAAGGGCTTATTTTTTATTGGAAGGGGGCGCATGTAGTGGGAAGGGTAGTTGTGGTGGTGGGAGAGGAAGTAGTAGTGGTGGATGGGTAGCAGTAGTCTTGGTGGGATGTGTAGTAATGGTGGTGGAGAGCGCACTACTGGTGGAGCGAGGGAGGGTAGTGATGGAGGGAAGGGGGGGGGGCTAGTGTTGGAGGGAGGGAGGACGGAGGCACCAGCCAGTGCCCTCCCCCCAACACTCCACCTGTGTTTATTAATGTTTATGTCTTGAACACGTTCTTCCTACTCCCTGCCTCCAGCGTACCTCCTTGACTGTGCCACCTAGAGTGTGCCTGGATGAGGTTCTGGGAGTTGTTCTACTCCTCTGGCCCGGCCCCGGGCCAGGCTTGACTTGTGAGAGCTTGGTCCAACAGGCTGTTGCTTGGAGCGGCCCGCAGGCCCCCATATCCACTCCAGCCTGGTTGGTTAAGTGTCCTTTTTTAACTTGAAGACTTTTTGTTTCGGCAATATTTCTTATGCTCGCTGGGAGAGTGTTGAACAACCGTGGACCTCTGATGTTTATACAGTGTTCTCTGATTGTGTCTATGGCACCTCTGCTCTTCACTGGTTCTATTCTGCATTTTTTTTTCCATATCGTTCACTCCAGTTTGTTGTTATTTTACTGTGTAGATTTGGGACCTGGCCCTCTAGTATCTTCCATGTGTATATTATTTGATATCTCTCTCGTCTCCTTACTAGTAAGTACATTTTGAGAGCTATAAGACAGTCCCAATAATTTAGGTTCTTTATCGCGTCTATGTATGCCGTATATGTTTTCTGTATTCCCTCTATTTCAGCAATCTCTCCTGCTCTGAAGAGGGAAGTGCGTACTGAGCAGTACTTAAGACGGGACAGCACCAGTGATTTGAAGAGTACAACCATTGTGATAGATCTCTGGATTTTAAGATTCTTATAATCCATCCTATCATTTATCTAGCTTACGCAATATTTGCTTGGTTATGCTTCCTAAAAGTTAGGTCGTAGGACATCATTATTTCTAGATCCTTTATATGTTGCTTTCCTACTTTGGGCAGATCTGATGGTGTTTTGTACCCTGTATTATGTTAAGATCCTCATTTTTACCGTACCTGAGTACCTGGAATTGCTCCCTGTTAAACATCATGTTATTTTCTGGTGCCCAGTCGAAAACTTTATTCAAATCAGTGTTGTAGTTTTTCAAACGACTTTTACGAAAGCCATTTTTCATGTTGATTTTTTTTTTGTGTGTCAGCTGCGAAAGATGACAGGAAAACTGTGACTTGTAGTTTGATATCTGATGATAGAATAAGGCATTCCTTCTTGTTCTCTTTCTTCCCTTATTACTCCTCGCGGCAGTTTCACTGTTCCCTCCTTCCAAACCACCCTAACTACCCCTTCTCCGTGGAGCCCCCCCCCCCCCGCCATGAGAAAGGCGTTCCACAAGGGGAACAGAGAGTAACACACAATAAAGAAAGGGGGACTCACAGGATAGGAGGGATGGAGTCACCCCCCTCCAGAGGATGAGGGAGGGGAGGTGGGCCTCCAGGAAGGGTACGTGGGTTGGGGGGGGGGGGGGGGACCACCCACCCACCTCCTTCACCCATTATTACTGCGTTTAAGGATGTAGCGAGGAAGGGTGAGGGGACTGAAGACAGGAAGGGAAGGGAAGGGGTGACCTCACCTGGCGCGTGTGTATGTATGGAGGGGGAGGTTTATTGGTGCTTGTGCACGCACGCACGCATGCACGCACACACACACACACACACACACACACACACACACACACACACACACACACACACACACACACACACACACACACACACACACTGGACAAGCTGCAGGAATGGTCGAACAAATGGCTGTTAGAGTTTAACCCAAGCAAATGTAATGTAATGAAGATAGGGGTAGGAAGCAGGAGACCAGATACAAGGTATCATTTGGGAGATGAAATACTTCAAGAGTCAGAGAGAGAGAAAGACCTGGGGGTTGATATCACGCCAGACCTGTCCCCTGAAGCTCATATCAAGAGGATAACATCAGCAGCATATGCCAGGTTGGCTAACATAAGAACGGCCTTTAGAAACTTGTGTAAGGAATCTTTCAGAACATTATATACCACATATGTCAGACCAATCCTGGAGTATGCGGCTCCAGCATGGAGTCCCTATCTAGTCAAGCATAAGACTAAACTGGAAAAGGTTCAAAGGTTTGCCACCAGACTAGTACCCGAGCTGAGAGGTATGAGCTACGAGGAGCGACTGCAGGAATTAAACCTCACTT
>WNGS01163731.1:539570-551175 GCA_020271785.1 Procambarus virginalis
AGGAAGGAATTGCTCTGAAGCCATCTTAATTAAGTTATCTCTCTGGTGGTTCCTGGTTGTGAATGTGTTGTGTATAGACTTTGTATTTTATTAAGGCATATGGCATCTTCATTCACAGGTGTCATGGTGCCTTCACAGGTGTGTCAGTACCTTGACAGGTGTGTCAGTACCTTGACAGGTGTTCCGTAGCACCTCATATGTTTCATGATAAACCAGACGGGGCGGGAGATTGGTTGCGGTGTTTTATTTTCAACTTAATATTTACAAATAAAAGCAAATCCCGAGCCAGAGAACACGCGGGGGGGGGGGGTCCTCAATTCGTGCCAATTTCCGTATGGTAATGAGCAGTCTCGCGGCCGAAACGGGTTTGTCACTCGTGGTCATGACGTATTTGGAAAATTCACTACTCAGACTTAAACCAACCAATCAATCAATCAATTTGTCACTTAAAAAGCTAGCCACCCCTATGTTTGGCACGCTCTGTTGGCGTCCAGTTTGTTGCGTCTCGAACCAGTCTTTCAAGAAAATGTTCATCTTTGCGTCCAAGTAACAAGTGGTGTAGAAAAGATACCAATAACTAAGAAAATGGAAGAAGGAAGGGTTGATAACTGTGAGGAGCAGCCAGTCTCGTGAGGGAGGAATCGCTCCAGCAGAAATCCGATAAACGCTATGACGTCACCAGACGCGACAACGGACGAACGAACTTTTGACCGTCCGTTGTACCGCCAGAAATTATCCTCTTTTGGCGGGAAAATATACTTGTTTTTTCAAACTATATTTATTTTACAAATTCAAGTTTAATTTGTTTTAAATGTGATAATTTAATTATAACAAACTGATGGTTAAGGATTTACGCATTTATGAGTGTAGCCTATATTTTTATTTTTAATCAATAACATTATTGATTATAACCGAATCAATAATTAGCATTTATTAATTTGATGAATTTACGGGCTATTCATGCCCGTGCCACCTTTTGGGTGACTTAATCTTTATCAGTTAATCAATTTGATGAAATATCTGTGCCCAGTAATGCCACGAGTGCTGTCGGGTGGTGGGGTTATTAGCCTCATATATATATATATATATATATATATATATATATATATATATATATATATGTATGTATGTATATATACATACACAAATGTTGGGAATGAGGAAACATAGAGAAGAGTTAGTTTTCTGTGTGTTCTATTCTGTGACCTGGAAGTGCTATTTCTCACTGAGCAAATGTTTTCATGGAATAAATATATGATAAGGTGGCTCAGAAATTGAGTTTAGGCTAAAGTATACTTGCTGGTTGTTGAGTAAAGTATTGTGGTAGCCTTAGTAACCCCCAGAGTTTGACAGGCCTGCAGCCGAACTCCTATCTAAACTACAACAGGCAAAATACTGATATATATTTATCAAGAATTACAACTAGCCTAAAGAATTGATCATAAAATATAGTCAGTTTCTTAAACGTTTATTTGTGTTATGTAATGTAATGAATGCACTTAATATTATCTGAAAACATTTTGTATTTTTGTTTTTAAATCTATCAAAGAAACGTAGGAATTGTATTTGTAGGAAGTCAACAGTGTTATTCCGAGAGGTCATGAACCTCCCGGATGAGGGGTCTAACTAACTAATGATTATCGCAAACTGAATAGCCAAGGGTAATGGCTTATGTAAGAAGTAATTATGCAGGCCAGGGTAATAGAAGAGTCCCCGGTTAATGCGGTCATAAAGAATCTGGAGGTTAACCGATAGAAAACGACGAGCTGGGTATAGCAGTGACTGAACAGACCACGAGAATGGAGAACCTATTGAAGCCCCGCTTAAGAAGCGCACCCAGTTATCCACTCAGTTATCCACTCAGTTATCCAACCAGCTTGGCAATCACCCGATCAACCACCCAATCAACTACCCACCCAGCTAACTACCTAAACAACCAACCGCCTATCCACAACGCCAATGTTCCAGCCAGCCGGCAATCCACTCAGCCAGTGAGCCAACCAATCAGACAACCAGTGATCCAGCCAGCCAGCCAGCCAGCCAGCCAGCCAGCCAGCCAGCCAACCAGCCAGCCAGCCAGCCAGCTTGTGAGTGAGTCAGAGGCGTGGCTACATACAGTAAGGCTTCCTAGAGGCGTGTCGACGGCTGGAGATAACCGGCTGCGTTGCTCGTTTGGATCTGGGCCGCTGTCGTGGTTATGATGTCTCGCGAATTAGGAGCACACCAGCAGGTACCTAGTGACTCTAGTCTGCTGCGGGTGTTACTGTTGGTGCCGTCTTGATTGGAGCGGGTACTGTGATGCTTGGAGCGGGTACTGTGATGCTTGGAGCGGGTACTGTGTTGTCTGGAGCGGGCACTGTGTTGTTGACTTTGATGGTGTTGCATGCGCCTATAGTGATGGCACCGTTGTTGCCACAAACAGTTGGTGTCACTGCAGTTGTTGTGTTCTTAATAGTATTGTTATGACGACCGTCCTACAGATTATACGAGCACAACACACGGGTATATGAGCATAACAGGCCGATTATTTAAGCTGAATAACAGGCCGATTATTTAAGCTGCATATAACAGGCCGATTATTTAAGCTGAATAACAGGCCGATTATTTAAGCTGAATAACAGGCCGATTATTTAAGCTGCATAACAGGCCGATTATTTAAGCTGCATATAACAGGCCGATTATTTAAGCTGCATATAACAGGCCGATTATTTAAGCTGAATAACAGGCCGATTATTTAAGCTGAATAACAGGCCGATTATTTAAGCTGCATAACAGGCCGATTATTTAAGCTGCATATAACAGGCCGATTATTTAAGCTGCATATAACAGGCCGATTATTTAAGCTGCATATAACAGGCCGATTATTTAAGCTGCATATAACAGGCCGATTATTCGAGCATATCAGGCGGATTATTCGATCATATCAGGCGGATTATTCGAGCATATCAGGCGGATTATTCGAGCATAACAGGCGGATTATTCGAGCATATCAGGCGGATTATTCGAGCATATCAGGCGGATTATTCGAGCATATCAGGCGGATTATTCGAGCATATCAGGCGGATTATTCGAGCATAACAGGCGGATTATTCGAGCATAACAGGCGGATTATTCGAGCATAACAGGCGGATTATTCGAGCATAACAGGCGGATTATTTAAGCATAACAGATGGATTATTTAAGCATAACAGGCGGCTTATTTAAGCATAACAGGTGGATTATACGATTATAATAGACCGATTATAAGAGAATATCAGACGGGTTATACGAGTATAACAGCCAGATTAATCTTGACTCAACCACCTTCCCCCCCCCCCCCTACCACTATTTGCTCCAGGGCAACCACCACAAACCAAGTTCACCCATAACTACTACCATCACCGCTCTACCTACAGCCACCACCACCACTATCACCACTGTTATCCTCACCACCATCACCACCTTTATCCCGATGTTCACTATCACTATATCCTTCACCACCTTCACGTCCTGTTCTCTCCCTCTTCTTCCCTCTTCCTCCTGTTCCTCCTCTTCCCTCTTCCTCTTCTACCCTCTTCGTCTCTTGTGTGTGTGGCCAGCTATTAGGTGTTGTGTGGTGGTAGAGGTCAGCTCCAGGAGCGTCTGTAACTATTAAGGTAAAACAAAGGTAAAACAAGGGCCTGCATCTCCACCCCCCTTTCCTGCCCTGGCCGTGCACCCTTTTTCTCATGCATCCCTTCCCTTCCCTTCCTGCTCTTTTCCAGCTATCTCTACTCTCCACTTCCCTGTACCATCACCTCTTTCATTTTCTTTCTACAGTCCTCTACTTCTTCATCGTAATTTTCTTCCTATTTTTTGTCTCCCCTACTCTTCTCCCCTACTCTGCCTCTTCTCTCCCTTCTTTACCACAGTATATAGCGGAGACTCATGCCAATATTCTCCCCATTTCCTCCCCCTCACTCCCTATAGACGCCCCTCGAGCCATCGTCCCTTATATGTGGTTGACGAAGATAATAGGAAAAGAAAACCTTCAGTCATAAAAATAAATATGACTTGATCAAGCGAGATATGATCACAACGTACAAGATTCTTGTTGTCACTGGGCAACAAAGACAATACTAGAGATGGTTGGGAGCCATTGCAGTAGGCGACTGAAAGGTGGGGCCCATGAACTGGTGCTTGTTCACACACACACACACACACACACACATGGACGGTGTACGACACAAGGCAACCATTGAACAAATTCGTCATAGCAGGTAATTGGTGGGTAGGATCTGGTGCTCATGTTACCGTAGTCTTCAAGGCTTGGGACCAACACACCTGTTTGTCTTAGTCAAAATGTAACTAGTTGACGTCCAATTAGGTTCCGGGAGAGAGTGATGGTGGTAGTGGCTGTGATGGTGGTAGTGGCTGTGATGGTGGTAGTGGCTGTGATGGTGGTAGTGGCTGTGATGGTGGTAGTGGCTGTGATGGTGGTAGTGGCTGTGATGGTGGTAGTGGCTGTGATGGTGGTAGTGGCTGTGATGGTGGTAGTCATCTAGGGTTGGTAGTTTTGAAATGGAAAACTAGGAGTATGTTGGTCTCCTGCTTTTGCTTTATTGCTGCTGCTGTTGCGGCTGTTGTTGTTTATGCTGCTGCTGTTGTTGCTGCTGCTGATTGCTATAAATTGCTGTCATTTATTATAATTGCAGCTTCCGTAATTGATGCAATGTTTCGGGGTTTTCCCCTCAAATATTTGTTGATGTAACTACTGATGTCATTATTGTTTGTTTGATAATTGTTTGCGCTGCGTGAGTGCCGCTCCCGACACTATTGCTGTAGTCTGTGCTGCTGTTGCAATGGTGGCAGCTGCTGTTGCAATGATGGCAGCTGCTGTTGCAATGGTGGCAGCTGCTGTTGCAATGGTGGCAGCTGCTGTTGCAATGATGGCAGCTGCTGCTGCAATGGTGGCAGCTGCTGCTGCAATGGTGGCAGCTGCTGTTGCAATGGTGGCAGCTGCTGTTGCAATGATGGCAGCTGCTGTTGCAATGGTGGCAGCTGCTGTTGCAATGGTGGCAGCTGCTGTTGCAATGGTGGCAGCTGCTGTTGCAATGATGGCAGCTGCTGTTGCAATGGTGGCAGCTGCTGTTGCAATGATGGCAGCTGCTGTTGCAATGGTGGCAGCTGCTGTTGCAATGGTGGCAGCTGCTGTTGCAATGGTGGCAGCTGCTGTTGCAATGGTGGCAGCTGCTGTTGCAATGATGGCAGCTGCTGTTGCAATGGTGGCAGCTGCTGTTGCAATGGTGGCAGCTGCTGTTGCAATGATGGCAGCTGCTGTTGCAATGGTGGCAGCTGCTGTTGCAATGGTGGCAGCTGCTGTTGCAATGGTGGCAGCTGCTGTTGCAATGGTGGCAGCTGCTGTTGCAATGATGGCAGCTGCTGTTGTAATGGTGGCAGCTGCTGTTGTAATGGTGGCAGCTGCTGTTGCAATGATGGCAGCTGCTGTTGCAATGGTGGCAGCTGCTGTTGCAATGATGGCAGCTGCTGTTGCAATGGTGGCAGCTGCTGTTGTAATGGTGGCAGCTGCTGTTGCAATGATGGCAGCTGCTGTTGCAATGATGGCAGCTGCTGTTGCAATGGTGGCAGCTGCTGTTGCAATGATGGCAGCTGCTGTTGTATTTGCATTTTATTGTGGCTCCGTGTGGTGTATCTCCTCTGGCTTTTGCTGTTTCTTCTCCTGTTACTGCTACTGCTGCTGGTGTTGTTACTGGTACTGCTGCTGGTGTTGTTACTGGTACTGCTGCTGGTGTTGTTAATGCTACTGCTGCTGGTGTTGTTACTGCTGCTGCTGCTGGTGTTGTTACTGCTACTGCTGCTGGTGTTGTTACTGCTACTGCTGCTGGTGTTGTTACTGCTACTGCTGCTGGTGTTGTTACTGCTACTGCTGCTGGTGTTGTTACTGCTACTGCTGCTGGTGTTGTTACTGCTGCTGCTGCTGGTGTTGTTACTGCTACTGCTGCTGGTGTTGTTACTGCTACTGCTGCTGGTGTTGTTACTGGTACTGCTGCTGGTGTTGTTACTGCTACTGCTGCTGGTGTTGTTACTGGTGCTGCTGCTGGTGTTGTTACTGCTACTGCTGCTGGTGTTGTTACTGGTACTGCTGCTGGTGTTGTTACTGCTACTGCTGCTGGTGTTGTTACTGGTACTGCTGCTGGTGTTGTTACTGGTACTGCTGCTGGTGTTGTTACTGGTACTGCTGCTGGTGTTGTTACTGCTACTGCTGCTGGTGTTGTTACTGCTACTGCTGCTGGTGTTGTTACTGGTACTGCTGCTGGTGTTGTTACTGGTACTGCTGCTGGTGTTGTTACTGCTACTGCTGCTGGTGTTGTTACTGGTACTGCTGCTGGTGTTGTTACTGCTACTGCTGCTGGTGTTGTTACTGGTACTGCTGCTGGTGTTGTTACTGCTACTGCTGCTGGTGTTGTTACTGGTACTGCTGCTGGTGTTGTTACTGCTACTGCTGCTGGTGTTGTTACTGGTACTGCTGCTGGTGTTGTTACTGGTACTGCTGCTGGTGTTGTTACTGGTACTGCTGCTGGTGTTGTTACTGGTACTGCTGCTGGTGTTGTTACTGCTACTGCTGCTGGTGTTGTTACTGCTACTGCTGCTGGTGTTGTTACTGGTACTGCTGCTGGTGTTGTTACTGGTACTGCTGCTGGTGTTGTTACTGCTACTGCTGCTGGTGTTGTTACTGGTACTGCTGCTGGTGTTGTTACTGCTACTGCTGCTGGTGTTGTTACTGCTACTGCTGCTGGTGTTGTTACTGGTACTGCTGCTGGTGTTGTTACTGCTACTGCTGCTGGTGTTGTTACTGGTACTGCTGCTGGTGTTGTTACTGGTACTGCTGCTGGTGTTGTTACTGGTACTGCTGCTGGTGTTGTTACTGCTACTGCTGCTGGTGTTGTTACTGCTACTGCTGCTGGTGTTGTTACTGCTACTGCTGCTGGTGTTGTTACTGCTACTGCTGCTGGTGTTGTTACTGCTACTGCTGCTGGTGTTGTTACTGGTACTGCTGCTGGTGTTGTTACTGCTACTGCTGCTGGTGTTGTTACTGCTACTGCTGCTGGTGTTGTTACTGCTACTGCTGCTGGTGTTGTTACTGGTACTGCTGCTGGTGTTGTTACTGCTACTGCTGCTGGTGTTGTTACTGCTACTGCTGCTGGTGTTGTTACTGGTACTGCTGCTGGTGTTGTTACTGGTACTGCTGCTGGTGTTGTTACTGGTACTGCTGCTGGTGTTGTTACTGGTACTGCTGCTGGTGTTGTTACTGGTACTGCTGCTGGTGTTGTTACTGCTACTGCTGCTGGTGTTGTTACTGCTACTGCTGCTGGTGTTGTTACTGGTACTGCTGCTGGTGTTGTTACTGGTACTGCTGCTGGTGTTGTTACTGGTACTGCTGCTGGTGTTGTTACTGGTACTGCTGCTGGTGTTGTTACTGGTACTGCTGCTGGTGTTGTTACTGCTACTGCTGCTGGTGTTGTTACTGCTACTGCTGCTGGGTTGTTACTGGTACTGCTGCTGGTGTTGTTACTGGTACTGCTGCTGGTGTTGTTACTGCTACTGCTGCTGGTGTTGTTACTGCTACTGCTGCTGGTGTTGTTACTGCTACTGCTGCTGGTGTTGTTACTGGTACTGCTGCTGGTGTTGTTACTGGTACTGCTGCTGGTGTTGTTACTGCTACTGCTGCTGGTGTGTTACTGGTACTGCTGCTGGTGTTGTTACTGGTACTGCTGCTGGTGTTGTTACTGCTACTGCTGCTGGTGTTGTTACTGGTACTGCTGCTGGTGTTGTTACTGGTACTGCTGCTGGTGTTGTTACTGCTGCTGCTGCTGGTGTTGTTACTGCTACTGCTGCTGGTGTTGTTACTGGTACTGCTGCTGGTGTTGTTACTGGTACTGCTGCTGGTGTGTTACTGCTACTGCTGCTGGTGTTGTTACTGGTACTGCTGCTGGTGTTGTTACTGGTACTGCTGCTGGTGTTGTTACTGTACTGCTGCTGGTGTTGTTACTGGTACTGCTGCTGGTGTTGTTACTGGTACTGCTGGTGTTGTTACTGGTACTGCTGCTGGTGTGTTACTGGTACTGCTGCTGGTGTTGTTACTGGTACTGCTGCTGGTGTTGTTACTGGTACTGCTGCTGGTGTTGTTACTGCTACTGCTGCTGGTGTTGTTACTGCTGCTGCTGCTGGTGTTGTTACTGGTACTGCTGCTGGTGTTGTTACTGTACTGCTGCTGGTGTTGTACTGCTACTGCTGCTGGTGTTGTTACTGGTACTGCTGCTGGTGTATTTTATCAATCTCCTACTGCTGTTGTCTTTCCTCTCAACAGTCCCTATCAACCTTACCTTTACTGATATCCAATACACAGTGTCATTTCTAGACTAATTATTGCATGTGAGAAAAACTGGAGAGAGAGAGAGAGAGAGAGAGAGAGAAGAGAGATAGGAGAGAGAGAGAGAGAGAGAGAGAGAGAGAGAGGAGAGAGAGAGAGTAAGCTCCTGTCTCTCTCTACTATCTCTCCTTCTCGTAACTATCATCTATCCCACATTTACTTCCTATTTATGATTCTCCTGACGTAACATGATGAGGTGAGCAGACACAGTGCGAAGAAAAGTGCTTAAGAGATATAGAGCTAAGCAATAATAAGGAAATAGCAGCTATGGCTAATAGACTTAGCAAGCTTTTGCAAGCTAAAGGTAGCTATTATGGCACTTATGCACATAGGCAGTAAAGCTATTTCAAGCATTGACATAAAGCTTTATGCAGCTATTTAACAATCAAGCTTGGCATGCAAGCTAATGGAGCTTTAAGCTTAGCAAGTATAGGATAATAAGCCAGATGAAATAGCAATCGAGGAATTGGCATAAGTAATAATAGGGATTAGGCAGTAGGGTATCAAGATTAGCAGTAATAAGCAAGAATAGGAAGTATAAGGAGTAAGCGATAGAGAAGGCAAGAAAGGCATAAAAGCAATAATAGGCAAGTATAGGCAGATTAAGAAGAATAAGAATAAAAGAATGCAAGATATGGCGAAAAGGCAGATAGGAATAATAAGGCAAGATAATAAGGCTAAGGAGATAAGGCAGAAAGAGTAATAAGGCAAGAATAAAGTAAGTAAGAATAAGACAGAAATAGGCGAAGGAATAATAAGGCGAAAGAAAAAGACGATAATAAGGCAAAGCAAATAATATCTAAGAGCAGTAATGGCGAAGGCAAGAAAAGGTAGAAAGTGTAATAAGGCAAGATAATAAGCGTAAAAAGCAAATAATAAGGCAAGATAAGTAAATAATAAGGAATAATGGCCAGATTAAAAAAGGCAAATAGCAATAATAAATAATAAGGCAAGTAACTAAGGCAAGATAATAAGGCAAGATATACTGGTAAGATGATAAGGCAAGATAGATAAGGCAGATCTAATACGGGCAAATAATAGGCTATAAGAGACCATAAGGCTATACGATGCAGCTAATAAGGCAAGATAATTAAGTGTAAGAATAATAAGAGAAGATAATAGGCAAAGCTATGATAATAAGAAGCGAGGAATGAACGAGGAAAGGAGGGAAGAGAGGCTGAGGAGGAAGGAAGGGACCTTTACTGGCCACCACATACAAGGGCCACCAAGGGAGGTATGATCATTATCTCCTCTCTCTCTCTCGTCTCTCTCATCCTCTCTCTCTCTCTCTCTCCTCTCTCTCCTCTCTCATCTCCTCTCTCTTTCTCCATTAAAGAAATCAGCAGCGGCTCTCACCTGTCTTTCATCGGAGTCTCTCTGTAACCCTGTACCTTCTGTCCTCTTCCTCCCGCTCACTCCTGTCATCCCCTACCTTATCCTTTCCCAATGCCTTATTCCCAAACTTTCCCTTCATACCCCACTTTCTTCCCATTCATATCCCAACTTGATTTCCGTTCCTATCCCACATGCCAACTAAATCCCTTCCTGTATCATCCAGTTCTCCAACTCCGACGTTGTCTTCTCACCTACCTTCCCCCCAACTCCTTACGCTAACCCCACTTACCCCTACCCCTCCTACCCTAACACCTCCTTTCCCACACTTCACCCCACACTTCTCAGCTAACACTTTCACCACACCCCTCCCTAACACCCTCCTTCTCAGCTACCCTCCTCTACACCCTAACACCCTCCTCTACACCTAACACCCTCTCCACCTAACACCCTCTACACCTAACCCCCTCCCAACACTCCTTCTCCCCTACACCCCTCCTCCCTCACACCCTCTTCCTTCCCCCTCGTCATGTACGAGAAGTTCTAAGCGTCACTCTAACGACCGGAGAGCCCAATTTTCCCCTTACGAGAACCCCTCGTAAAGCTGCGCAGAGCTTCCAAAGAACCCAAATTAGTGCCACTTTTTTCAATCGGCCGCTGAGCTTGGCTTCTCCTTTACTCCAGTAATTTGGCTTTACCTCGGGAGACTTTTAATTAGACTTGGTTTACGTTTCATATGTTGGGGACGGCAGACAGCTCAATTCTCCGGCCTCCGTATCCAGGATTTGACAAGGGGTCGAATCTGAAGCGGTTTTGCTTAATCTCAAGCGGTCGAAAATTGTAACTAGCAGCGTTCGAACCCATGAAACAAGATGCATCGAACTTTTGTCCCTAGCCGCATCTGAACCCATGTAACCAGTAATATTCCAGTTAACAAAAGCGTTTTAACCCAAAACGTTATTATATGCAAACTAGTGGCGTTTATGCCCATGTAACCTGAAGCTTTCGAACCTTGTCAACCCAACCGGCCAGAAGAGTCGGAACTAGCTGCTCACAGGCTCTCTTTCTCTCTAGACTTGTCGTGTTGTGTTAGATTCACCAACCGGGAACAAGTCGTTGCCAGTAGCACGGGCTATGGTGAGCCCGTAGTGGACTTACCTGGCACACCGGAGCGGGGGCTGTACCCTTGTCCTAGGCTTGATATGGCTTTATTTATTCTCTCGGCTTATCATAGGTTTCACATATGCTCTCTGTTCCGTTCGTCCTCCGAGCTGTCACAACGTTACAAAAATGAGAGGTACTAATTGTCCCGAACCGACACCTACCCTAACCTTACCGACGACTCACGCATAGAGAACGTGGTGTTTGTGAGCAGCGATGATTTATAGTACATCATACTTTGTCCGTCTGGGATTTGGAAACAAACTGTAATGTATTATCGAGAGGATAGGCTGCACAAACACCTTCCCCCTCTCTCTCTCCCTCCTATACGGTTCTATTCAACTTTGTAGGATAACTTGAGTTGCAAGAATGAAGTTTAAAACGGATGAACTGAATTTACATTATAATGTGTAATAAAAGTCAGCCTCCGTAAGACTGGGTCTGAGGCCCCTCTCAAGCGTCACTTTCCACAAGATCACAACCATTACACAAACACGCCAGTGTTAATTCCCAATGTTTAAATACTCTGAGGTTTTACCTTTTTGTTTTGATGAAATAATTGGGTAGTTTGTAGCGAGTTTTAGATCAATTTCAGTTGCTCTTTTCCCATGAACAAGATGCTGTGTTTTGTTTGCTGTTTTCTGATACGTATATGTTTGCATGAAGATTAGTTACACTAAATGATAATAGGAATGATAATGA
>WNGS01163731.1:584776-628236 GCA_020271785.1 Procambarus virginalis
ACAGGTCAGTCATTACTGAACTCAACATTGTACTTGTAGTTTGTACAAGTTTGTACATTGTACATTGTACTACAAGTTTGTACTTGTAGGCCCCTCCTAACCACTCCGCATATGCTGCCTGAACCCAGGTCGCACTACAAACCTGTGTCAGATTAGGTTAGGGTCTCTAGGTTTTGTTGCTTTGGCCTGTAACCTGGGGCTGGTCTTCTACCCCAATTCAGTTATACTGAACATTATCTGCCTGCGCACTTGCTCTAACAAGGTGGTCCTTTATAGACTTGCCTCACCTCCAGGCAATCATGTGAGGGTTTTGTGGGAATTTTACCCAGGAGGGATGTTTACTGTACATTTCCCTCATCCAAGTCCATACTTCCTGGAGTTTTATTTTAAGCTGTGCTGCAAGGCCGGGAAGAAGAAAAGGTTGGGAGGATCTATCTCTTGTCTTCCACTTGTTGTGTTCTAGGTCTGCATAGCTCCGCCTTTGTTTTTTCTCCGAGTTTCTCCTAGGCTGCATGTATTATTGTCTCTGGGTAGTCTCTGTTCCTGAACATAACCATAGGTCATCAAGCTGGAGATATAGCATCTTTTCTTTGTTGTTAATCCGCTTGAGTCTGAGTCCAAGTGAGTAGGGGGTAGTGATTTCTTCAAGGCTAGTGGGTGGCTCGAGTCACATTTCAGATCCATGTGAAGGATAGTCAGTTTATAGTATGGCTTCGTATGCAGATCCCTGGTTAGCTGGTCTACATTCACTTGTATCTAGGAAATTTATTGTGGAGTCACTGTGTTCAAGGGTAAACTTCCAGTTTTCATGAACTGTATTTGAGCATGAAAAGAAACCTAGGTGGGGGAAACCCGTCCTCTATTATTCCGAAGATGATCTCTGTGTAATGGAAATATACTGCCGGTTCATCCTCCCTGTGGGATCTTGTCCTCTCGAACACACATGCACAAAGATTTCAGCAAGTTCCACACTACTGGATGCTCCTATTGCTGCACCTTTGGTTTGCCGATATGCTAGTCCTTCAAACTGCAGGAGGGTCTCTCTCATCACATGGAAGATTGCCTGCTCAAGAGTTCCTTCGAGGGGGTCCTCCATACTCCTACGTCTCGAACGTCCTGTGTGATTCTGGGTCTGTTATCTGTAAAAAAAACTATAATACTACCTTTGCAGCTTCTCTCTATGGTATGCTTGGATAGCGCTATACCTCATCTATGGAGAAAAGTCAGGTCCCTCTCAGGACTGGGCCTCTAATTTCTGCAATTTTGTTGAGGAAATCCATCGTATCTTGGATTCTTTCCGGTAGTAGATTTAGCAAGGGTTTCTGGAGGGCTGTGCAGATCCAGTCTACCGGCCTTGTTGGGGCCCGGCAGCCACTTCTGCCTTGCGATGTTCTTGTTGTTCTTTCTAGTTATTTATGGATCTTTTGTAAAAGGTAGAGATGGGGAATGATGGACTCGAAGGCTAGGAACCACATTACCATTACCATTAACACCCTTTTCACATCTGAAAGAAAGTTCTTAAAATTATAAGAAAATTTGTTCGTGGCTTGTTGCCCATTCTTCATCTGTGGTTCCACTGTAGCGGATCTGGTGTTGGTCGTGAACAAACTGGGTTCACACTTTTCAGCCGTGAGTTCCATTGCTCATCGTCCTCCTTTTTCCTTTGCTCATAAGTCCCTTCTTGAATCACACTCCTTGGACTTTCACACTCATCTTCACCTCTCTAATAATGATCTTTTCACCCCCTTTCTGAATTCCACTCCGCCTAGTCCCTCTGCAGATCTACGACAGCGAGCTTGCATAGAAGGACTAGAGACCCGGCCAACCATCTTTTTACCAATTTGGTGGGTGGGGTCACTACGTAGCCCAACCCTCTCGTAATAAGACCAGTAGGAATAACCACGACAAGCACGTGTCCATTTCATGCCCCAGACAATTTACCATGCAAAGTTGCGTAAGGCTAGCCCTTAATGTCTGTCCTCCAGACATTAGGGGCTTGGTCAAAGAAACATCCCAGGACAAACACACAAACATGCTCTCTCACAGTTATAGATAAGCTAAGCATGGAATGAGAGAAAAGGGCATTGTATGCGAGTAAGAGTCGACCACTCTTGATGAGAGGATGGCTGGCTAGGCTTATCTGGCAGACAAAAACACCCTTTTACAGTAAAGCTCATATTCTCTTCTAAAACTATTGTCGCTTTTGAGGAAGGTGTGACATTGAAACAAAAGTAATAGTAATAATTTTTATACCGCATTCAATCCTGTGGTCTAAAGAATGATGATCCATTCATCCTAGATGAATAAGAAATATTAGTTGTGCTTTATTTTTCTTAATTATCCTAATGATTAAAGTGTGAATTATAGTCTTCGGGCTTGGTGCCTTATGATAATTGCTCTCATTAATGTATACTTAAAGCTAAGTATATTATGTCCTTAATGATCCTGAAATTATTGTTAATATTTTATATATCTATTAATTGAGATAATGTAAAAATATTTTCTAAATAATGGGATTATTAAGCAGTAATATAAGTAACAAATTATATTTAAAACAAATTTAATGTACCAAAATCCCTGTATACCCACTCATTATATATATACAGTTTGTATATATATTATATATATATTATATATATATAAAGTAGCAGTCTTTCCTGTAAACATATATTATTAAATATAACCGAAAAGTAAGATTAATAATTCTAACATGAATTTTTTCAATATTTCTTATGTTTCTTTTCACTGTCGATGGTAATTGAAAAATCAATTCTCCAATATTCATTTTTATTTCTAGTCTGACGCGACACTTGAACGCGTTTCGTAGTAACTTATTACATTTTCAAAGACTTTAGTTTACACACACACACAACTATAACCTGCAAACACTAAACAGAGTTCTTCTATGCTATAATTTAAACAGCTTTTATTTTATACCTGCATTTGGGTGAGGTGATATGTTACAACAGTTTTGGATGAGGTGAACAAAACTTTCAACACAAGATAGAACACGAAACAATGGGTATAAATTGGGTGAATTAAAGGGAAGAATGGAAGTAACTGCAAAGGGCCTATTGGCCCATATTTCTTGATGCTTCTATATTGGTGTGGAGTCTTGAAGTGGGTAGAATATAGTTGTGCATTAATTGGCTGTTGATTGCTGGTGTTGACTTCTTGATGTGTAGTGCCTCGCAGATGTCAAGCCGCCTGCTATCGCTGTATCTATCGATGATTGTGTTTTTTGTTAAGACTTCTCTGGTGATGGTCTGGTTGTGGGAGGAGATTATATGTTCCATAATGGAGCCCTGTTGCTTATGCATCGTTAATCGCCTGGAAAGAGATGTTGTCTTGCCTATATACTGAGTTCTTTGAGGCTTACAGTCCCCAAGTGGGCATTTGAAGGCATAGACGACATTGGTCTCTTTTAAAGCGTTCTGCTTTGTGTCTGGAGAGATTCTCATGAGTAGGTTGGCCGTTTTTTTTGGTTTTATAGTAAATCGTCAATTGTATCTTCTGATTTTTGGCTGTAGGGATAACGTTCATATTAACAATATCTTTCAGGACCCTTTCCTCCGTTTTATGAGCTGTGGAAAAGAAGTTCCTCTGAAGAGACAACTAACACAACACCTGTACCCCCTATTAGACTATTTTACAGGAAGGAGTGAAGGAGTGACTATCTTCAGAAGATGTATTAATATACGAAAGTACTTAAGGAAATTCCTAAGTACTTTCGTATATTAAAACATTTTCAGAAGATATATGACAGTGTCAGACCATGGAGGAAGAATTGAAACAGGAATTAACTTAAGTAATTTCGTATATTAATACACCTGTTTCAATTCTTCCTCCGTGGTCTGACACTGTCACTTTTTTATCACGTTAATTTTCGTGATAAAATGCACGATATACATACGCAGAGCCATTATACACATTGTTCTGATTGTTATACACAAAGAATTGGACAGTGTTAGTAAAGTAACAGATACACGAATAGAGAAGTCATCACCCATATCAGAAGATATTTAGAAAAATGGTACAACAGAGAACAATAATCGCAGCAACATGCACTCCCTCCCATAAAATTCTATTACAAGTCAACGATGACCTTGCTGTATAAAACGGAACAAAATAATAAAAGTATAATTTCAAATGTTTAGAAACCAAAAGCTCCAGACATGAATTGGGAATTCTTCCTGTCAAAGTATATTTTTATTATTATTAATTTAGTTGATTGGAAGTTTTGCCAAAAAATACCTACACCGAGAGGGAGGGAGGGAGTTACATACGTATGTATGTATTGTATGTATGTACACGCACAATGCTGATTGGTCAGAAAACCGCTGCTGTGGGCTCAATTGACCTCCAGAGGTTAGACCTTAATCCCAACACCAGTTTAACACAAGGGGACACAGGTGGAAACTGAGTGCCCAGATGAACCACAGATATATTAGAACATTTTTTTTAAGTGTCAGAGTAGTTAACAAATGGAATGCATTAGGCAGTGATGTGGTGGAGACTGACTCCATACAACGGTCCAAGTGTAGATATGATAGAGCCCAATAGGCTCAGGAATCTGTATACCGGTTGATTGACAGTTGAGAGGCGGGACCAAAGAGCCGAAGTTCGACCCCCGCAGCATAAGTGAGTGAGTACTTGTGATTCGCATCTTATAAAACTCCAAATTTCTGTTTTCTCAGTACAAGCCAAGGCCGGGACGCCGGCGACACCATCCTTACCAAACGGCTCCATGCTATCTAGACCACCATCTCCCGTTGTTATTAGGTGAGCTTATTAAGGAAAATTTGTAAACTAATTTGGTAATTTGGTAAGAATATGTTTGATACTGTACAATAGTAGACTTACTTTGTAAGTTGATAAAGTAGATTAGTAGACTAATATGCTATGGTAGATTAGACAATTTGGTGACTTACGTATGACCGGATAGATAAATCTGTTGATACTCAATTTTAGAATATATTTCTCTTCAATTTGAGTATTGTTTATATAAAGCTGATTTGACACAATTTTGAACCTGTTAGTGGTGAGGGGGAAGAAAATCAAGGGAGGAATATGTACAACTTTTTTTTGTTTGGAGAGTCGGGCGAGGGGGGGGGGGGTAAATGCGTGCCAGAGATGCCTCGATCGTCAACAGAGATAATGTTGATCGCTTTTAAAGCAACTTGTCCTCTTACTAAGAACGTTGTATTTCGCACGTATGCGTTACATAAGACCAAAAATTGTCGTACTAGAAAATGGAAGCGGCTCGCGAAAGTGACGTACTGTCCCGTTTTCTGTTTTGGGTCCTCTGGTAGGTCATGAGAGGACACTTTAAATTGACTGTTTTCTTGACGTTGGGAAACCATAGGAGGATGGCTGATTTTTATATACTGTAAATCAAGATACAGCTATTTAATTTCAAATTGTATTTGTTTCTTGTTTTATCATAAGTTTTTTCTACGTCGACCTTGGTTGCCACGTCATTCTCACGCCCCAATCCCGGCCCCATCCCCTTTTCCGGTGTGAAATTGCTAGACCATTCCTTCTCTACCCCCTTCCAGTGTGAGGTTGCCAGACCATTCCTTCTCTACCCCTTTCCAGTGTGAGGTTGCCAGACCATTATTCTCTCCCCTTCCAGTGTGAGGTTGCCAGACCATTCCTTCTCTACCCCCTTCCAGTGTGAGGTTGCCAGACCATTCCTTCTCTACCCCTTCCAGTGTGAGGTTGCCAGACCATTCCTTCTCTACCCCCTTCCAGTGTGAGGTTGCCAGACCATTCCTTCTCTAACCCCCTTCCAGTGTGAGGTTGCCAGACCATTCCTTCTCTACCCCCTTCCAGTGTGAGGTTGCCAGACCATTCCTTCTCTACCCCCTTCCAGTGTGAGGTTGCCAGACCATTCCTTCTCTACCCCCTTCCAGTGTGAGGTTGCCAACCATCCCCCTCATCCCAGACAGACCGACCTTATCGCCCCACATATACTTGGCAACAGACGGCAGCTCAATCGATGAATATGAAGAGGTAAATTCTGTAAGTCTTTGTGGTGGGAGTCTGCCTCGCGGCTGTCTGCACCCCCCTCCCCCCATCACCACACCCACCCACTCACTACACCCACCACACCCAGTCACCCCACCCACCCACCCACTCACCACCCTACATCAACCCACCTCATCAACCCACCACACCACATCAACCCACCTCATCCATCAACCACCCAAGCAACACTTTGGGAACAGCTACCATGTGTCTATTTTATGATGGTTCCTGGGATCAATGCACACGCGGGCCGGTCTCTGGTGGTTTGGTAAAGTAGGCTGTTAGACACAGCCGTTGGCAGACGACACGACACTATCAGTAAATACACGCTGTGTACCTTACCTTGCCTTGGTTCCGAGGATCAATGTCCCCCGAGGCCGGTCTCTGAGCGGCCGCGAGGTGGGTGGTGGTCTGGTCAATTAGGCTGTTGAACGTAGCTGCTCGCACCCTCATGTAAGAATCACTGCCGGTTGATCAGGTATCCTTTGGAGGTGTTTAATTGATCATTTTTTTACAGTTGGGTTCGTTCTCGACTCACAATCGGGAATCCAGAGTCCTAATCCCGGGCGGGACAGAAATGGTTGGGCGTTCATTCCCTTTCACCTAGTAGTAAATAGGTACCTGGAGTTAGTCAACTGTTGTGGAGTTGCATCGTGGGGCGGGCGAGTAGTTTGGTCCCCAACCAAACGAAAACTAATTACGTTCTCTTTTGGAGAACATGGGTTGCTAGTTAATGCCCCTTATAGAGGGAGAGTGCTGAAAAGTCTTGGGCCCGTAATGTTGAAGGAGTTCTCTCTCAGCGTAATTTTTGCATCTCTGCTTTTCACCGGGGCAATTTTGCACTTCCTGCCGTGCCTCTTGATCAGATGTGATGTTATTTCTGTGTGCAATATAACACACTGTTAAACAAATAACAGGTCCTTTAATGTTTTAATACCAGTCCAGTGTAGAGTATACTGCTGATGTTATCCTATTTATATGGGCCTCCGGAGTTAATGTGATGTTATGTCCACTCCCAGGTCTTTTTCTCTAGTTGTTATAGGAGGTAGTTCCCCTTCAACGTGTACTGTCCTGGTCTCCTGATGCCCGTTCCCCGGCTTCCTGTCCCCGTTGAGACCACTAAAGATGATGGCCGTCAGGTAGATTCAGGTAACTCGCTCTATATCATCGACATGGTAGATCTAGTTTGAGAGTGAGAACCACCAGTGTGTGTATACATAATTTGACACCCAGCGGAGCCCCATTGGCTGTGATCGATTAAATAATAAATGCCGCGGCCCCAATGTAATGTGTTAATGGAAGCATGCTGGCCTCCAGCTCCTCCATTACTTGTAAAAATATTGCAGCGGCGGACTGTATTGTACAGCACTGCCAGTCACCTGGCCAATCTATATACTGTATTACATATATATATATATATATATATATATATATATATATATATATATATATATATATATGTATATATATATATATATATATATATATATATATATAATATATAATAATCGTTAAAAGTAACTAAAGAACTTAGCCTAACCTGTGCTAGACATACGAGGCCTAATATAGGCTAAGACTAATATAGGCTAACTTAGGACTAATATCTGCTACTGAGGCCTAATATAGGCAACTTAGGCCTAATGTAGTGTATGTATGTGGTGTTAAGACCTAGCATGTCCCTGATGCATCCCAACTGAGGTATTTAGTTATCTGTTTTCAGGTAAATATGAAAAATGGTAATTATAAAACACTAATCCATTAAAGCTGTTTCAAGGGCTTGGGAATAGAAGAACTCTCAGAACCCATTCCGGGTATACTCAGGCATATGCCAGGTATACTCCAGGTAAGAGATATGTCGACAANCGTATTTCATTTTGGTACCAATGTGTTCGCAATAAAATTCTCTAGAAGAACATCAGTAAAAAAGGTCACTAAAAGTATAGGGAGACCAGCACCAAATAAAAAACTACGTAGATGACTCGCCGTGAGCGCCAAACGGCAACAAAATGTTTCTACTCTTGGGATTGTTGTCAACTCCACACTTGTCCTACAGCGTTAATTTTGGTATCAATGGATTCGCAATGAAATTCCCAACACAGAGATATGAATATAAACGTAGAATCATGGTCGCGGCTTACCCGCAAGAGTGTGGGAAGTGGTGGAACTGTTACCCGGTATCGGTGACGCGACGACACATGCGCGATACGGTGCTTCGAAAGTTTATACTTATTTGACTGTCCTGACATTATTTTTGTATGTACATCATTCATTTTTGTGTCAATGTGTTCGCAATAGAATGTTCTATAAGCACGTAGGTAAAAAAGATCAACAAAGCGTAAGTTAGAATAGCGCCAAATATAAAACAACGCTGGAACATATCAGTGAGCGTCAAACACACACAAATGTTTTTACTATTGTTATGTTTTTCAAGTTTATACTTGTTGCACACAGTTATTTTTGGTTGTACATGGATGGGAATAAAATTCCCTAAACAGACATATGCATATAATAAATGATAAGGTGTAAACATGCCCAGTATAAACGGCTAAAGTCACCCACCTGCAACCCGTTTGGGACACTCTTGCAGACACGCAACACCCCGAAAAAAATCTATGAAGTTTCGAGTCTACTTACGGCAGTTTATGGGATACAGTGTTCATTCTGGTATCAAAATACTCCCAATAACTTATACTACAAGAAATTGGACAAAATAGGTGTACTTACCAAGAAAAAACTGGTTGTGGAACAGTAAGTTGAGCATTTTTTCTTCACTCCACCTTCTTCAGGTCAACATTCCTGAAGTTGCTCAACAGATGTTTTGTAGGTGGAGTGAAGCTGTTGCGGGTGGTTACTTCTTCATCACCCAATACACCCTTTTCCGGTGGTAACTGGTGTAGCAGGGAATAACACAGAGTGCAACGTTACAGGTCTTGCATCCTATGTTGGTGTCCTTCCTTTTACCGGACCGTGCACAGACATGACACTTGAGACGTTTTGGCAGTTTGTAAAGTTCATGTTTCAGTTTGTAGTTCATGCGATGTTCAGAATCAACAATAGGGCCACGTCTTCTCGGTGTTGGTTGAGCATTTGAGTCAGAGTCATCTGACAAGACCGACTCGTCAAATGGCAGTGTGCCAGACATCTCGGGTTCTGAGTCCGTTCCTGCGTCAGCTTGAGGTGTTGAAGTAAATAAAGGCCGCCTCACACCAGATGGTCCAGGAGTTTGCACGGCGTGAGCATAGGCAGGACCTGTGTCATCATTTATGTCTGGAGCGTGCTGCAAGTGATGAGATACTGTTGCTATTTCAGGCCAATCTTCCGTGTCCCAGTGCAATAGGGCCCAAATTGCCACCTCGTGGAATTGTAGCAATGTTAGCTTTTTTCGATCAGTTGTATAGTATTTGTACAAAACAAAGGCATTATGCAATGCCATTTGCAGAAAATAAAACGTGATCTTTTTGGTCCACTTGTGAGTTTTCCTGGTAAAATGGTAATACTTCACCATTTGATCGAAGTGGTCCACACCTTTCATGAACTTATTGTATTCACAAATTGCAGTAGGCTTGTTCACTGTTACCTGTTGTAGTCGAGTTGTTCCGTCGCAATTGCGCAATCGTTTCCTTCGCTGACATTGCTGAGTGTCAGCATTGTGGATGTTTGTAATGATTGAGACCACTCGCTTGTCTTTCCACAGTAGAATGAAGGTGTTATCTTTGCGGCGGTATATGGTGGTATCCAGTGGAAATTTAGCCTTGGCTATAGTTTGCAATTCCTTTGGGGCGCCGCGTAGCAGTCTAATTGTGCCACATGTGTACACCCCAAGTTCTCTCAATTTTTCTGTTAGGTTTACCGAGTTGTAGTAATTATCCATGTACAAATGGTAACCCTGGTTCACTAAAGGCTGAATCAACCCCGTTACTGTTTCCACTATCGTCTTACCAATACCTGAGTATACGTCAAAGTCATATAAGTACCCAGATACTGATTCAGCAAGCATTTATAGTTTCACACCATACTTGTCTGGTTTGTTTGGATTGTAAACTTTGAACGATAGTCGGCCGCGCCATGCCATTGTACCTTCATCCAAGCACAACTCTTTCTTGGGAATGTAAACTTCTGCAAACCTCTCTTTCAAATAGTCCATCACCGATCTCACTTTTATCAACTTATCAGTATTGTTCACGGGCACTGCATTAATATTGAATGTATGGAAAAACTGGCTTATATGCTGGAAACGTTTTGACGTCATAAACAAGTTGAAGAAACGAACATGCCATGGTTTTCCTGTTTGCCAATACATCCTCATAGCTGGCAGCCTGTTTATGCCCATCAATATGCATAGTCCCAAGTATCGCGCCATTTCTTTCACCCTCACTGGTTTCCAAATATCTGAGACATTTTCATTAGCCATCCGGAAAATCTGCGACGCGTACAAATTAGTTTCTGTTGTCAAGAATTGAAGCAGGGCTCGGGTAATGAATAATTGGATAAATCCTAATGCACTAGTAGGTGTGGCAATTTTCAGGCCAGGATTTCCAATAAAATCTTTAACAATTGGGGGAGTATTGTCACGACTCCAGCCAACACTGTCCCCACCCTTGCGAGTACGTCCTGTACGTGTACTGCTTTGTGAATCTTCCTCACTTTCGTCATCACTTTCAATTTCCATGCTTTCATCACTGCTAGAATCACTTGGCACAGTTGGTCGTGTAATCCTACGTCGAGAAACATTTCTGGTAGTTAGTTTTCTAGGTGGTTTACATGCGCCACGTGTGCGCCTAGATGGAGGAGGAGGAGGGAGTAGAGGTGCCTCATCCTCCTCTGTGAGGTGCTCGGTCTCCTCATCACTCGTTGCTGTATCATTTGCTCTTTGGACGCCACTATAATCGTTGTAGTCATCCAAATCATCTTCAAGTCCTTCAACATCACCTGCATCATACTCAGCTTCTGATAAAGCTGCCACAACTTCAGGAATTTTCGTGGGTGTGAGTTTCATTCCCTTGAACTTTTCATAAATCATAGTTATTCTATCCTCTTTCGAGGACTTGGACACTTCCTTGGGCGTAGAACGGCTTGGGCCTTGACCTGGATCCATTGTTGATGAATGTATTGGGTATAAAACACACGGAAACGGGTATAAATGCAGAAAACCGTTCGAGTTTGGCGCGCGAGGGAAGCATGATCGACTCACGACACGTGACGAGAAAACAATGGGCCTGTCACGTGACCGGGTAGGCCGACGCGCCATGCGCCCTAGTGGTGAGAAAGAGAACTTCATGGCGCTCAGTTTGAAACAAACCAGAAGTAAATCGGATAAAAATTAAATTTTATACAAATATTTTTTATGAAGACATAAATTTGAGTCCTGTGTGCATGAGCGGGTAGTCGAAACAGGACTCGCGGGAGAGTCCTTGGCATGCGAAAGTGTTAAAAGGTCAATGCAACGGCCTGCTACAGCTTTATTTGGGCGAGTTTTTTCAACAAAACTTTGCAATTCTTCCCATACTTCACACATTTTCTTAACACTTTAGCGTTATCACGGCACTCGAGAGTGTTACCACTTTTTGTGTTGAGGTCGCACAGCGGACTCGCTCACGAGTCACGAGAAAAAATATTTCTATAAACTCTATTTGTGTTCTGCGATCGACTTTGGGATAGTTTGAAAATGTCCGCCATGAAATTTTCGTTTTCTCTAATAGCCACATAGCCTATTTGGGAGAACGGCATAGCATTGCATCATCGAGGTAAGACCATTGTATTGTTGACACGACTAGTGTAATCTGCATAGTTTTTTTATTTGGAGCTGGTCTAACGCATCCTTGTGTGACATTTTATACTTATGTTCTTCAAGAACATTCTATAGCGAACACATTGGTACAAAAATGAAATACGTTCATCGAAAATTAATGTCAAGACAGTGAAAAGAGTATACACTTTTCAGTGTTGCCACTCGGTCGCCGGAAACGCTGCACTATTTTCTTAGGTTGAACCTTACCACTGGCTTTCTTGGGACCCATGGCAAGATATATAATAACTTTTATGGTCAAATTACCAAAAATCTAACAAAAACACTGAAAATCTGGGTGAAGAATTGAGGTGGGATAGTCACTGGGCGCGAGGCACTGGTAAACTGAGGGGTGAGGGGCGATGATCGCCGTACCACCACACGCTAGGTTGGCCTGTACGTGTATCGGCAAACTCGCCTTCCGAGGCACATTTTCCGAGCAAATCCTGCTCGTATTCCGAAAAACTCGTATTCAGGGACACTCGTATTCCGAGGTACCACTGTATATAAAATGGAGATGGCATAGGTGGGCAAGGGTGCCACTCAGAGCTACAACTGGATATGCTCGCTGTGTCGCCCTCATAGGTGCTGTATCACTTGCATCCAACCTTTGTGTTAGGTCCTTATTGTACCTAGCTTCAACAATATTATGACCCTTATGTTCTTCAAACAATAAGATTTGAATTTCACCGACAGAGCTCGATCTTTCAACACCACGTTGGACTGGTATTTGGGAGCCAGAGGCGCATGTGCCACCCATGGTTGCTCACTCAGTACTAATCCAGCCAGCAGCCCTATGGCATTCCGAGAATTTTTTCCAAGATGGCTCCCTCTCACTGGAGATCCTAAGAGTCCATTTCATACATAACCAACCGCGCGCACATTTAGAATGGGTACGAAAAATAAGAGTTTTCTCGGTTAGCGCAGTTTCCTACCGACCGAGAATATTTGGTTGGCGCAGTTCAGTGGTTAATGTGAAGAAAGTAGAGGTAGACACTCACACCACTTGCATTTAAATTACATTCCAGTATGGTACAGTATTACAAGTTTTCTTAACATTCCTTCAAATTAGAAAATAAAGTGAAAATATTTTTGTCTGCTGTAGGCTATTATCTTGTTCCAGTGCAGACTAAAATGCTGTCCATTTTCATGTTAAATTTGTGAGTGTTTTGTGCAATTTTGTTTGTCACACTACAATATTATGACTTATTCTTTATTGCTAATTTTTATTTTCCAGGTGGTACATAAAGAAGTTTGAAGACTACCCTAAAAGCCGTAAAGCTGTATTTCCATTTCTACTTTAGTAAGGAAGACAGCAGCCTCAAGTGGTTGTTGCTGGTAATACTGCATCACATGTCCAAAACTCATAAAATATTAGGTGAAATACACAATATATTTTTAAATATTCAGTACTGTATATTGTATTGTAAAAGCTATATTTATGAAGAGTGTTTAACTAATACATATCACATCTTGAGGCCTTCAATATATATAGAATGAATAATAATCTGAGAACTACAGAGAAAAAAATAACTTCCCAGGATAAAAATAACTTTTTGTATTTACTAAGAAAAGATTAAGTTGTTTCTGCAGTTCTGAGAATCATTGTTAGTACACTGTTAGTACAGCTCATTCTCCCGATTTGCCACTTCAGAAGAAAAGAAAAAAAAAGCAACGGTTTTGCCTAACCAGAATCATATAAATCCAAGCAACCCACATAACCTATCGAGGCCAATGCATAGAAAATGTCAAAATTATAGTGTATTCACTTTCACCAATAATCACATTTTAATGGATTATGTTAAAAATGTTACATATTTGGTGAGAGAATGGGTTGATTAGCAAGCCATTCACTTGCAGGTATTATTAATTGAGAAGGCTTCTAGATGAAAATAAACAGCCTTCATAATGTTGATTTTTGTATCAAATACTGTAATTTGCAAGAGTGCAGAATTATGAAATATATATTAAATCTTGTTATTCTAGCTGATGGTGCTACATAGCCTTCCCGGCTTGGTGCCTTCTTTGATAATTACTTACTTGTTATTCTAGGACTTGATACTTTAGGAATCTTAGTTATTCAGCACAGTTTTTAAAATATTTAACTTTTATATTAAAAACAAAACAAAAAATCCTATGCAGTCACACATTTCTCCTTTGCAAAATTATAGTGATGATATATTGCACTCTCTTTATCCTTGATGAAAACCACCACACAGACTAGTTAATGACTAAAGTAGTTAGGGCTATAATGGCGCTAAACATTAAAAATAATGTGGGATGCTTAATGTACTGGAGATGTCTGCACTACAAATAAAAGCATGAGCAGATGGTATAAGTGGGTAGAATTTTCTAGTCTAATTTAATAAGTACTGCATTCATTGTTATCACAATTATTAACTGTTTCTTGTATTTATTTATTTAATAATTCATTTTGTCAGGGACAAGCAGCCTGTGTATATGTATGTGTGTATGTATGTATGTTAGGAATAAATTGAGTTCTCCCAAGGTTGAACTATTGACAATCCTTGGGATGCAATCCCTCAACAGTTCTCTAACTATTGGGTACCTATTTGCTGCTAGGTGAACAGGGGTGTTGTGATATTGAGAATGCCCAATCATTTCTGTCCCGCCTGGTATTCGAACCCAGGATTCCCAATTGTCAGCCGAGAGTGAACCCAACTGTGTTACCGCTAGGATGGGTTGATTTAGCATTGTTTACCTTATGAACAAGAGATACTGTATAAGTGATCCGTTGGTACCCCCTTAGTTGGTAGGGGGTACCAACTCATATTAAACCCCCTCTTCCATTTATTAACAATTGGTTTACCAACCATCCTACCGTATGTCCTACCATCACTTAATGCATTATTTCTACTTAATGCATTTGTCCTTTTGAATTCACGTGCACAAGGAAATCATATTAACGTAATGTGTCAATGAGGAAATCAGTAGGTGCCATGAGGATGATTCAAACCTATGCTCTGGGTACTTACAAGCATATACATCAGACCACTACACCACGACATGTTCAAAAGCAATGCAACCTGGGATTCGACTGAATCCTCTAGGGGTTCTGAAGTTTCAAATGAAGCCAAGTTTGGGTTTCAAGCATTGTCTCATACACTCTGGCTGTGGTTTAGGAGTTCACATCCAACATTTCCCTTGAAATGGACAAAGAGATCACATTAATGTGATGTATCAGTGAGAAAATGAGCCATGAGGATGATTCTAACCTCTGTGCTGGGTACTCCTAGGCACATGCCTTAGACCACTAAACCACAAAATGGTCAAAAGCATTGCAACCTGGGATTGCATTGCTTTTAACCATGTCATGGTGTAGTGGTCTAAGGTATGTACTTAAAAGTACCTAGAGCATAAGTTCAAATCCTCCTCATGGCTTTCACTGATTTTTCCTCTGCTTCTGAAGATGGCAAGTTTAAAGTTTTACCTTCTAAATGCATAAGGGCTGTTAAGGGTGTACAGTGAACTTTAGAGAGTAAAATTTGTAATTATTTTCCAAGTAAAGAAGGTCCTAAGAAATAGAATAAATTAGTTGGGGTTGGGTTGCCAACTTGTAGACAGTGTTTCACTTGCATGCCTGCCTGTTTGCCAAAGTCTGAAAAGTTAGTACCAGTTGCCTCCTGGAGGTCTGTTTACCTCATCTTCACTGCCAGTCAAGTCATGATGAAATCTTTGATCAATTCAGTGCCAGCTTCTGCAGCTTTCTAGGATGTGACTGTGTTTTTGAACATTTATGTTCCTCAATCATTCTCTATTCAGTTCAAGATGCCTTTCACCTTTAAGTGTGTGCCATTTGTCTGTGTTTGACCACTGTGCTGGTTGAACTGTTTTTTCAGGCTGCAACTGTGTTGTGAGACTGGTCCTTCTGCTACAGCCTGATACTCCCGCTGACTGCTGCAGGCAGTGATGCTGGTCTAGCCTAGTCATGCCATTTCTACTTCAGCCAAAAAATGGCCAGTGTGTCAGGTCATTTAATGCTTGTTCAGTCTTTCAACATCCCCTGTTAGTTCATGCTACTGAGAGGCCTCGGCTTAAGAACCTGCAGGTGCCAACAGATAATCAATTCTGCATATCTTTCCCCTCCCACCAACAATTATAGATTATTTTGTATGTTCTGTTTTCCATGGGACATTGTGTAATATACATATGTACACTTTGGCCTATTTAGCATGAACACTGAAAACTTATTAAGTTACTTAGACGAGTGTCAGATGTTCAATATGGTCAAATATGAAACTTTGAGGATATTGTTTTGTTTGAATTTTCAGTGCGGATTGTCTGATCACCCCACAAAGTTTCATTGTGTACCAATAATAAATAATTATCCAAACAATTATAATAGTATGCAGATGATGAGTCACAATAACGTGGCTGAAGATATGATATCCAAACCACATATCAAAAAATGAAGACATGATGAGGTTTTGGTCTGTTCTGGACCATTATCAAGTCCTGGATCATTATCACGACTTGATAATGGTTCAGGACAGACATAAACATTGTCATTTCTTCATTTTCTGATGTGTGGTGTGGATATCATTGTAAACGTATTCCCATTTAGCCTAGAGAATGTGATACAGTTTTGGGTTTGGCATATAATAGCTGCATTTGTAGCCATACTTCATGTACCCTATGTATTTGCAAATTTGTATCAGCCTTTGCCTTTGCATTATGCCTCTTACTAATTGTGGTGATGTCTTGTATGATTACTTGAACTCAAGTTGAACTTTGGTACCATCTTCAAACTGCATAACATTTTGCTTCTTTCTCCCTATTTATGATATAGTTCTTGAATTTGCAAGTTTTCTTCAGCATGCACTCAACATGTACATGCCAGACATTTCCTTCAGCATGTACTCAACATGTTCATGCCAGACATTTTCTTCATCATGTACTCAACATGTACAGGCCAGACATTTTCTTCAGCATGTACTCAACATGTACAGGTCAGTCATTACTGAACTCAACATTGTACTTGTAGTTTGTACAAGTTTGTACATTGTACATTGTACTACAAGTTTGTACTTGTAGGCCCCTCCTAACCACTCCGCATATGCTGCCTGAACCCAGGTCGCACTCCAAACCTGTGTCAGATTAGGTTAGGGTCTCTAGGTTTTGTTGCTTTGGCCTGTAACCTGGGGCTGGTCTTCTACCCCAATTCAGTTATACTGAACATTATCTGCCTGCGCACTTGCTCTAACAAGGTGGTCCTTTATAGACTTGCCTCACCTCCAGGCAATCATGTGAGGGTTTTGTGGGAATTTTACCCAGGAGGGATGTTTACTGTACATTTCCCTCATCCAAGTCCATACTTCCTGGAGTTTTATTTTAAGCTGTGCTGCAAGGCGGGGAAGAAAGGGTTGGGAGGATCTATCTCTTGTCTTCCACTTGTTGTGTTCTAGGTCTGCATAGCTCCGCCTTTGTTTTTTCTCCGAGTTTCTCCTAGGCTGCATGTATTATTGTCTCTGGGTAGTCTCTGTTCCTGAACATATACCATAGGTCATCAAGCTGGAGATATAGCATCTTTTCTTTGTTGTTAATCCGCTTGAGTCTGAGTCCAAGTGAGTAGGGGGTAGTGATTTCTTCAAGGCTAGTGGGTGGCTCGAGTCACATTTCAGATCCATGTGAAGGATAGTCAGTTTATAGTATGGCTTCGTATGCAGATCCCTGGTTAGCTGGTCTACATTCACTTGTATCTAGGAAATTTATTGTGGAGTCACTGTGTTCAAGGGTAAACTTCCAGTTTTCATGAACTGTATTTGAGCATGAAAAGAAACCTAGGTGGGGGGAAACCCGTCCTCTATTATTCCGAAGATGATCTCTGTGTAATGGAAATATACTGCCGGTTCATCCTCCCTGTGGGATCTTGTCCTCTCGAACACAACATGCACAAAGATTTCAGCAAGTTCCACACTACTGGATGCTCCTATTGCTGCACCTTTGGTTTGCCGATATGCTAGTCCTTCAAACTGCAGGAGGGTCTCTCTCATCACATGGAAGATTGCCTGCTCAAGAGTTCCTTTCGAGGGGGTCCTCCATACTCCTACGTCTCGAACGTCCTGTGTGATTCTGGGTCTGTTATCTGTAAAAAAAACTATAATACTACCTTTGCAGCTTCTCTCTATGGTATGCTTGGATAGCGCTATACCTCATCTATGGAGAAAAGTCAGGTCCCTCTCAGGACTGGGCCTCTAATTTCTGCAATTTTGTTGAGGAAATCCATCGTATCTTGGATTCTTTCCGGTAGTAGATTTAGCAAGGGTTTCTGGAGGGCTGTGCAGATCCAGTCTACCGGCCTTGTTGGGGCCCGGCAGCCACTTCTGCCTTGCGATGTTCTTGTTGTTCTTTCTAGTTATTTATGGATCTTTTGTAAAAGGTAGAGATGGGGAATGATGGACTCGAAGGCTAGGAACCACATTACCATTACCATTAACACCCTTTTCACATCTGAAAGAAAGTTCTTAAAATTATAAGAAAATTTGTTCGTGGCTTGTTGCCCATTCTTCATCTGTGGTTCCACTGTAGCGGATCTGGTGTTGGTCGTGAACAAACTGGGTTCACACTTTTCAGCCGTGAGTTCCATTGCTCATCGTCCTCCTTTTTTCCTTTGCTCATAAGTCCCTTCTTGAATCACACTCCTTGGACTTTCACACTCATCTTCACCTCTCTAATAATGATCTTTTCACCCCCTTTCTGAATTCCACTCCGCCTAGTCCCTCTGCAGATCTACGACAGCGAGCTTGCATAGAAGGACTAGAGACCCGGCCAACCATCTTTTTACCAATTTGGTGGGTGGGGTCACTACGTAGCCCAACCCTCTCGTAATAAGACCAGTAGGAATAACCACGACAAGCACGTGTCCATTTCATGCCCCAGACAATTTACCATGCAAAGTTGCGTAAGGCTAGCCCTTAATGTCTGTCCTCCAGACATTAGGGGCTTGGTCAAAGAAACATCCCAGGACAAACACACAAACATGCTCTCTCACAGTTATAGATAAGCTAAGCATGGAATGAGAGAAAAGGGCATTGTATGCGAGTAAGAGTCGACCACTCTTGATGAGAGGATGGCTGGCTAGGCTTATCTGGCAGACAAAAACACCCTTTTACAGTAAAGCTCATATTCTCTTCTAAAACTATTGTCGCTTTTGAGGAAGGTGTGACATTGAAACAAAAGTAATAGTAATAATTTTTATACCGCATTCAATCCTGTGGTCTAAAGAATGATGATCCATTCATCCTAGATGAATAAGAAATATTAGTTGTGCTTTATTTTTCTTAATTATCCTAATGATTAAAGTGTGAATTATAGTCTTCGGGCTTGGTGCCTTATGATAATTGCTCTCATTAATGTATACTTAAAGCTAAGTATATTATGTCCTTAATGATCCTGAAATTATTGTTAATATTTTATATATCTATTAATTGAGATAATGTAAAAATATTTTCTAAATAATGGGATTATTAAGCAGTAATATAAGTAACAAATTATATTTAAAACAAATTTAATGTACCAAAATCCCTGTATACCCACTCATTATATATATACAGTTTGTATATATATTATATATATATTATATATATATAAAGTAGCAGTCTTTCCTGTAAACATATATTATTAAATATAACCGAAAAAGTAAGATTAATAATTCTAACATGAATTTTTTCAATATTTCTTATGTTTCTTTTCACTGTCGATGGTAATTGAAAAATCAATTCTCCAATATTCATTTTTATTTCTAGTCTGACGCGACACTTGAACGCGTTTCGTAGTAACTTATTACATTTTCAAAGACTTTAGTTTACACACACACACAACTATAACCTGCAAACACTAAACAGAGTTCTTCTATGCTATAATTTAAACAGCTTTTATTTTATACCTGCATTTGGGTGAGGTGATATGTTACAACAGTTTTGGATGAGGTGAACAAAACTTTCAACACAAGATAGAACACGAAACAATGGGTATAAATTGGGTGAATTAAAGGGAAGGATGGAAGTAACTGCAAAGGGCCTATTGGCCCATATTTCTTGATGCTTCTATATTGGTGTGGAGTCTTGAAGTGGGTAGAATATAGTTGTGCATTAATTGGCTGTTGATTGCTGGTGTTGACTTCTTGATGTGTAGTGCCTCGCAGATGTCAAGCCGCCTGCTATCGCTGTATCTATCGATGATTGTGTTTTTTGTTAAGACTTCTCTGGTGATGGTCTGGTTGTGGGAGGAGATTATATGTTCCATAATGGAGCCCTGTTGCTTATGCATCGTTAATCGCCTGGAAAGAGATGTTGTCTTGCCTATATACTGAGTTCTTTGAGGCTTACAGTCCCCAAGTGGGCATTTGAAGGCATAGACGACATTGGTCTCTTTTAAAGCGTTCTGCTTTGTGTCTGGAGAGATTCTCATGAGTAGGTTGGCCGTTTTTTTTGGTTTTATAGTAAATCGTCAATTGTATCTTCTGATTTTTGGCTGTAGGGATAACGTTCATATTAACAATATCTTTCAGGACCCTTTCCTCCGTTTTATGAGCTGTGGAAAAGAAGTTCCTCTGAAGAGACAACTAACACAACACCTGTACCCCCTATTAGACTATTTTACAGGAAGGAGTGAAGGAGTGACTATCTTCAGAAGATGTATTAATATACGAAAGTACTTAAGGAAATTCTTAAGTACTTTCGTATATTAATACATTTTCAGAAGATATATGACAGTGTCAGACCATGGAGGAAGAATTGAAACAGGAATTAACTTAAGTAATTTCGTATATTAATACACCTGTTTCAATTCTTCCTCCGTGGTCTGACACTGTCACTTTTTTATCACGTTAATTTTCGTGATAAAATGCACGATATACATACGCAGAGCCATTATACACATTGTTCTGATTGTTATACACAAAGAATTGGACAGTGTTAGTAAAGTAACAGATACACGAATAGAGAAGTCATCACCCATATCAGAAGATATTTAGAAAAATGGTACAACAGAGAACAATAATCGCAGCAACATGCACTCCCTCCCATAAAATTCTATTACAAGTCAACGATGACCTTGCTGTATAAAACGGAACAAAATAATAAAAGTATAATTTCAAATGTTTAGAAACCAAAAGCTCCAGACATGAATGGGAATTCTTCCTGTCAAAGTATATTTTTATTATTATTAATTTAGTTGATTGGAAGTTTTGCCAAAAAATACCTACACCGAGAGGGAGGGAGGGAGTTACATACGTATGTATGTATTGTATGTATGTACACGCACAATGCTGATTGGTCAAAAAACCGCTGCTGTGGGCTCAATTGACCTCCAGAGGTTAGACCTTAATCCCAACACCAGTTTAACACAAGGGGACACAGGTGGAAACTGAGTGCCCAGATGAACCACAGATATATTAGAACATTTTTTTTAAGTGTCAGAGTAGTTAACAAATGGAATGCATTAGGCAGTGATGTGGTGGAGACTGACTCCATACAACGGTCCAAGTGTAGATATGATAGAGCCCAATAGGCTCAGGAATCTGTATACCGGTTGATTGACAGTTGAGAGGCGGGACCAAAGAGCCGAAGTTCGACCCCCGCAGCATAAGTGAGTGAGTACTTGTGATTCGCATCTTATAAAACTCCAAATTTCTGTTTTCTCAGTACAAGCCAAGGCCGGGACGCCGGCGACACCATCCTTACCAAACGACTCCATGCTAACTAGACCACCATCTCCCGTTGTTATTAGGTGAGCTTATTAAGGAAAATTTGTAAACTAATTTGGTAATTTTGGTAAGAATATGTTTGATACTGTACAATAGTAGACTTACTTTGTAAGTTGATAAAGTAGATTAGTAGACTAATATGCTATGGTAGATTAGACAATTTGGTGACTTACGTATGACCGGATAGATAAATCTGTTGATACTCAATTTTAGAATATATATTCTCTTCAATTTGAGTATTGTTTATATAAAGCTGATTTGACACAATTTTGAACCTGTTAGTGGTGAGGGGAAGAAATCAAGGGAGGAATATGTACAACTTTTTTTGTTTGGAGAGTCGGGCGAGGGGGGGGGGGGGTAAATGCGTGCCAGAGATGCCTCGATCGTCAACAGAGATAATGTTTGATCGCTTTTAAAGCAACCTGTCCTCTTACTAAGAACGTTGTATTTCGCACGTATGCGTTACATAAGACCAAAAATTGTCGTACTAGAAAATGGAAGCGGCTCGCGAAAGTGACGTACTGTCCCGTTTTCTGTTTTGGGTCCTCTGGTAGGTCATGAGAGGACACTTTAAATTGACTGTTTTCTTGACGTTGGGAAACCATAGGAGGATGGGCTGATTTTTATATACTGTAAATCAAGATACAGCTATTTAATTTCAAATTGTATTTGTTTCTTGTTTTATCATAAGTTTTTCTACGTCGACCTTGGTTGCCACGTCATTCTCACGCCCCAATCCCGGCCCCATCCCCTTTTCCGGTATGAAATTGCCAGACCATTCCTTCTCTACCCCCCTTCCAGTGTGAGGTTGCCAGACCATTCCTTCTCTACCCCCCTTCCAGTGTGAGGTTGCCAGACCATTCCTTCTTTCCCCCCCTTCCAGTGTGAGGTTGCCAGACCATTCCTAGCTTCTCTACCCCCCTTCCAGTGTGAGGTTGCCAGACCATTCCTTCTCTACCCCCTTCCAGTGTGAGGTTGCCAGACCATTCCTTCTCTAACCCCCTTCCAGTGTGAGGTTGCCAGACCATTCCTTCTCTACCCCCTTCCAGTGTGAGGTTGCCAGACCATTCCTTCTCTACCCCCTTCCAGTGTGAGGTTGCCAGACCATCCCTTCTCTACCCCCTTCCAGTGTGAGGTTGCCAGACCATCCCCCCCATCCCAGACAGACCGACCTTATCGCCCCACATATACTTGGCAACAGACGGCAGCTCAATCGATGAATATGAAGAGGTAAATTCTGTAAGTCTTTGTGGTGGGAGTCTGCCTCGCGGCTGTCTGCACCCCCCCTCCCCCCATCACCACACCCACCCACTCACCACCCTACATCAACCCACCTCATCAACCCACCACACCACATCAACCCACCTCATCCATCAACCACCCAAGCAACACTTTGGGAACAGCTACCATGTGTCTATTTTATGATGGTTCCTGGGATCAATGCACACGCGGGCCGGTCTCTGGTGGTTTGGTAAAGTAGGCTGTTAGACACAGCCGTTGGCAGACGACACGACACCTATCAGTAAATACACGCTGTGTACCTTACCTTGCCTTGGTTCCGAGGATCAATGTCCCCCGAGGCCGGTCTCTGAGGGGCCGCGAGGTGGGTGGTGGTCTGGTCAATTAGGCTGTTGAACGTAGCTGCTCGCACCCTCATGTAAGAATCACTGCCCGGTTGATCAGGTATCCTTTGGAGGTGTTTAATTGATCATTTTTTTACAGTTGGGTTCGTTCTCGACTCACAATCGGGAATCCAGAGTCCTAATCCCGGCGGGACAGAAATGGTTGGGCGTTCATTCCCTTTCACCTAGTAGTAAATAGGTACCTGGAGTTAGTCAACTGTTGTGGAGTTGCATCGTGGGGCGGGCGAGTAGTTTGGTCCCCAACCAAACGAAAACTAATTAAGTTCTCTTTTGGAGAACATGGGTTGGCTAGTTAATGCCCCTTATAGAGGGAGAGTGCTGAAAAGTCTTGGGCCCGTGTTGTTGAAGGAGTTCTCTCTCAGCGTAATTTTTGCATCTCTGCTTTTCACCGGGGCAATTTTGCACTTCCTGCCGTGCCTCTTGATCAGATGTGATGTTATTTCTGTGTGCAATATAACACACTGTTAAACAAATAACAGGACCCTTTAATGTTTTAATACCAGTCCAGTGTAGAGTATACTGCTGATGCTATCCTATTATATGGGCCTCCAGAGTTAAATGTGATGTTATGTCCACTCCCAGGTCTTTTTCTCTAGTTGTTATAGGGAGGTAGTTCCCCTTCAACGTGTACTGTCCTCCTGGTCTCCTGATGCCCGTTCCCGGCTTCCTGTCCCCGTTGAGGCCACTAAAGATGATGGCCGTCAGGTAGATTCAGGTAACTCGCTCTATATCATCGACATGGTAGATCTAGTTTGAGAGTGAGAACCACCAGTGTGTGTATACATAATTTGACACCCAGCGGAGCCCCATTGGCTGGTGATCGATTAAATAATAAATGCCGCGGCCCCAATGTAATGTGTTAATGGAAGCATGCTGGCCTCCAGCTCCTCCATTACTTGTAAAAATATTGCAGCGGCGGACTGTATTGTACAGCGCTGCCAGTCACCTGGCCAATCTATATACTGTATATATACACATATATATATATATATATATAATATATATATATATATATATATATATATATATATATATATATATATATATATATATATATATAGATAATCGTAAAAGTAACTAAAGAACTTAGCCTAACCTGTGCTAGACATACGAGGCCTAATATAGGCTAACTTAGGACTAATATAGGCTAACTTAGGACTAATATATGCTTACTGAGGCCTAATATAGGCTAACTTAGGCCTAATGTAGTGTATGTATGTGGTGTTCAAGACCTAGCAATGTCCCTGATGCATCCCAACTGAGGTATTTAGTTAATCTGTTTCAGGTAAATATGAAAAATGGTAATTATAAAAACACTAATCCATTAAAGCTGTTTCAAGGGCTTGGGGAATAGAAGAACTCTCAGAACCCATTCCGGGTATACTCAGGCATATGCCAGGTATACTCCAGGTAAGAGATATGTCGACAACAAGCTAAGATAGGAAGACGGAATGGTGCCCATCTACTTGGAATCATTCAATCTCTGGATCTTCCATCTACTTGGAATTCATTTCTACTTGGAATTCATTCCATTCCATCTACTTGGCACCAAGGACGGTCCTTGGTGTCATGGGCTACATAGCCTTCCCGGTTTGGTGCCGTCTTTTGATAATTACTTAGCATCTTATACCATCGGGTATCGAACGTCGACTCTGCAAGAATCAAGGCCGTAGCTCTATATGCCAGTCTAAATGGTGGGTTATTTGCAGAGACGTAACTGAATTAATATCATGGCCAGGTCGTTCCCGACTGCCTCATTGTCGGGATCTATCTGGGTTCAAATCCCCCCGTGCCGTCACACGCAGTCACGAACGCGTGCGTTTTACGTAAGAGGAAGGTGGTGGTGATCTTTGTTGATCCTAGGGCGTTTGGCGCGCCCGTTCTTGCTTCGTCTCGTTCATGCTGCTAAGCCGAGTCTCTCAAGCCCTAAATCCGGATTCTCCAGCATTCGCGTTTTTCTCGCCCTAATCTGGGGCGTGAGAACGCATCTTGTTACCAGTAGGGGCTTGGCGCAAAATTGACGCCATATTTGTCGATAGTTAAGGAAGATTGTGTTAAAATGGAAGTGGAACATTTGTACGGCAGAAACAGCAGCAGCGAGCTAAGCGTAACTTACAATACGCATGCGAGCGCGCACACGCCACGCACGCACAACACACACACACACACACACACAAACACACACACCACAACACAACACACACACACACACACACACACACACACACACCACACACACACTCCTGTATTTGGAAACAGAAGGCCAGACACAGGATACAGAATAGGAGATGAAGTAGTTCATGAAACGGACAGAAAGATCTAGGAGTCGATATCACACCAAACCTGTCCTGAAGCCCACATCAAAAGAATAACATCAGCGGGTATGCAAGGCTGGCTAACATCAGGACTNCCACACAAACCCACCACCACCCACAAAACCCCCACAAAACCCCCACAAAACCCACCACCACCACCCCCCACCCCACTCACTGCCTTTATATTAGGAACACACTATTGCTGTTCTGTGTATTTTGCAGGAGGATTGTTTGAGAAAATCTCATGCCCCAACTATTTTGGCGAGATTGTGGAAATGTGGGGGTATGCTTTGGCCAGTCTCTCCCTTCCTGCTGTTGCACATGCAGTCTTCACAACGCTCTTCTTGTCCAGGAGAGCACTTGATCACCATAGGCAAGATTTTGTTTGTTTTCTTGTGTGTATATATATGCTGGACAGCTTTCAATTTTGTAAAAAAAAAAAAGTATTTTGCTACCTGGTACTTGTCTTTTAGTTCTTGGTAGTTGTAAAGTTGTATTTTATATTGTTTAATATAATTTAATTAACTTTGAAATAATAATATAAAGACCTTAATAGAATGACATGCTTTTTCATCAAAGTAAACAAAATAATTAGAGTAAATGCAGTTTGTGAATGTTGCATTATTAAGTCAAATTGCTTTTAACCACTGTGATGCGCCGAGTTTATTGTGAAATTCTCCGTGTGCATGAAATAAAGTGTTCCCCCAAAATTCTTTTTTCCTTGTAAAATGATAAATTCCCTTCCCTGAACATATCTATGTAAAAATAATTACCAAATTCCACTTATTTTGGCTGTGGGGACGTGGACGAGGTGTGCTGTGATGTCATCAGGGGCTGGACGCTCGTGCGTGACATGCCTAGACACGGTCACGCGGGCCATTCAGGCACCGGGTGATGTCACAAATATATTTTCAATTATTTGTTCTATGTATTTCCAATGTGGTTTTATTTTTTTTTTATCGTATATGATGCATATTTGTGTCCTTTACAATATGTATACAGTAGAACGTTCATAATGTTCCATGGAACTGTGATACATTAAGTCAGTAATGTGTCCACAATAAATGTTTATTGTCGCAATATTACTTGTTAAAAATTCACTAAAATTACAAAATTCACTAAAATTACAATATGTACAGTTTCACACACTATTTACACAGTAACACACTGTATTACACACTCAGTACTTCGGAAGTGAGTAATAATAAATTAAGTAGTTCATGGTACACAGCGAGATACTGTGTTCTTTTCGCACCAGGTACAGATAGATTTTCGTTTCCTGTTTCTTCGTTCTGTGTGCTTGCAAATAACACACTCACGTACACCCTTGGCTTTAGTACTTGTAAGTGGTATGTAGCCAAGCTTGTAAAGTGTAAGGTAGTCTTGAAAAGATTATAGGAAAAGATCAATTTGCAAGGTAGTCTTGAAAATATCGATGTACACAGGAGGTACCACACAGGAAGTGATTCAGCCAGCCTCAAAGAGTGTCTGTCAGTCAAGAAGAGATTCGGCTATTCTTGAAAATATCTATGGAAAACACAACCATGGAAGCCGCTAACACTGTTCATCTATGCTACTTGTATCAGATGCATCATCACTGAACGCAGAAAACGATTCATCTATGTATCATCTACAGTGGTACCTCGGTTTAAGAGTTTAATCCGTTTCTGGAGACAGCTCGTAATCCGAAGCTAATTTCCCCATAAGAAATAATGGGAAATGAATTAATCCGTTCCTGACTACCCAAAACCTCACTTCAAACTAAATTTTACACCTAATTCATCTAAATAAACCTTCAAAACTATGTTCAAGTTATTACTTACCTTGCTGTTGGCGTATGGAAGATGGTGAGGAGGAGGGAGGAGAAGAGGTGTTACTGTTTGGAAGGGAGTCCCCTTCCATTATAACATCAGGCAGTGAGGACTTCATTGGTGTGCACACTGGCACGTTTTGCCTGCATACCACTAAGACTTGCTTGTCTTAATAAGAATCTGTCTAAAGACACTTGTTTTTCCCTACATTTTAATACTTCTCTGTAGTAAGACATCACATTGTCATTTAACACTTTCAGCCGCCCGGCGAACGAGGGACAGAAAACCGTATGTGCGCGCGGCATTTTTGTCGCTTAAGCGGCCAAACAAAAATGTGTATACTCTTTTTACTCTTCTGACGTTAGTTCTCGAGCTACGTATTTCATTTTGGTACCAATGTGTTCGCAATAAAATTCTCTAGAAGAACATCAGTAAAAAAGGTCACTAAAAGTATAGGGAGACCAGCACCAAATAAAAAACTACGTAGATGACTCGCCGTGAGCGCCAAACGGCAACAAAATGTTTCTACTCTTGGGATTGTTGTCAACTCTGCACTTGTCCTACAGCGTTAATTTTGGTATCAATGGATTCGCAATGAAATTCCCAACACAGAGATATGAATATAAACGTAGAATCATGGTCGCGGCTTACCCGCAAGAGTGTGGGAAGTGGTGGAACTGTTACCCGGTATCGGTGACGCGACGACACATGCGCGATACGGTGCTTCGAAAGTTTATACTTATTTGACTGTCCTGACATTATTTTTGTATGTACATCATTCATTTTTGTGTCAATGTGTTCGCAATAGAATGTTCTATAAGCACGTTGGTAAAAAAGATCAACAAAGCGTAAGTTAGAATAGCGCAAATATAAAACAACGCTGGAACATATCAGTGAGCGTCAAACACACACAAAATGTTTTTACTATTGTTATGTTTTTCAAGTTTATTTGTTGCACACAGTTATTTTTGGTTGTACATGGATGGGAATAAAATTCCCTAAACAGACATATGCATATAATAAATGATAAGGTGTAAACATGCCCAGTATAAACGGCTAAAGTCACCCACCTGCAACCCGTTTGGGACACTCTTGCAGACACGCAACACCCCGAAAAAAATCTATGAAGTTTCGAGTCTACTTACGGCAGTTTATGGGATACAGTGTTCATTCTGGTATCAAAATACTCCCAATAACTTATACTACAAGAAATTGGACAAAATAGGTGTACTTACCAAGAAAAAACTGGTTGTGGAACAGTAAGTTGAGCATTTTTTCTTCACTCCACCTTCTTCAGGTCAACATTCCTGAAGTTGCTCAACAGATGTTTTGTAGGTGGAGTGAAGCTGTTGCGGGTGGTTACTTCTTCATCACCCAATACACCCTTTTCCGGTGGTAACTGGTGTAGCAGGGAATAACACAGAGTGCAACGTTACAGGTCTTGCATCCTATGTTGGTGTCCTTCCTTTTACCGGACCGTGCACAGACATGACACTTGAGACGTTTTGGCAGTTTGTAAAGTTCATGTTTCAGTTTGTAGTTCATGCGATGTTCAGAATCAACAATAGGGCCACGTCTTCTCGGTGTTGGTTGAGCATTTGAGTCAGAGTCATCTGACAAGACCGACTCGTCAAATGGCAGTGTGCCAGACATCTCGGGTTCTGAGTCCGTTCCTGCGTCAGCTTGAGGTGTTGAAGTAAATAAAGGCCGCCTCACACCAGATGGTCCAGGAGTTTGCACGGCGTGAGCATAGGCAGGACCTGTGTCATCATTTATGTCTGGAGCGTGCTGCAAGTGATGAGATACTGTTGCTATTTCAGGCCAATCTTCCGTGTCCCAGTGCAATAGGGCCCAAATTGCCACCTCGTGGAATTGTAGCAATGTTAGCTTTTTTCGATCAGTTGTATAGTATTTGTACAAAACAAAGGCATTATGCAATGCCATTTGCAGAAAATAAAACGTGATCTTTTTGGTCCACTTGTGAGTTTTCCTGGTAAAATGGTAATACTTCACCATTTGATCGAAGTGGTCCACACCTTTCATGAACTTATTGTATTCACAAATTGCAGTAGGCTTGTTCACTGTTACCTGTTGTAGTCGAGTTGTTCCGTCGCAATTGCGCAATCGTTTCCTTCGCTGACATTGCTGAGTGTCAGCATTGTGGATGTTTGTAATGATTGAGACCACTCGCTTGTCTTTCCACAGTAGAATGAAGGTGTTATCTTTGCGGCGGTATATGGTGGTATCCAGTGGAAATTTAGCCTTGGCTATAGTTTGCAATTCCTTTGGGGCGCCGCGTAGCAGTCTAATTGTGCCACATGTGTACACCCCAAGTTCTCTCAATTTTTCTGTTAGGTTTACCGAGTTGTAGTAATTATCCATGTACAAATGGTAACCCTGGTTCACTAAAGGCTGAATCAACCCCGTTACTGTTTCCACTATCGTCTTACCAATACCTGAGTATACGTCAAAGTCATATAAGTACCCAGATACTGATTCAGCAAGCATATATAGTTTCACACCATACTTGTCTGGTTTGTTTGGATTGTAAACTTTGAACGATAGTCGGCCGCGCCATGCCATTGTACCTTCATCCAAGCACAACTCTTTCTTGGGAATGTAAACTTCTGCAAACCTCTCTTTCAAATAGTCCATCACCGATCTCACTTTTATCAACTTATCAGTATTGTTCACGGGCACTGCATTATTATTGAATGTATGGAAAAACTGGCTTATATGCTGGAAACGTTTTGACGTCATAAACAAGTTGAAGAAACGAACATGCCATGGTTTTCCTGTTTGCCAATACATCCTCATAGCTGGCAGCCTGTTTATGCCCATCAATATGCATAGTCCCAAGTATCGCGCCATTTCTTTCACCCTCACTGGTTTCCAAATATCTGAGACATTTTCATTAGCCATCCGGAAAATCTGCGACGCGTACAAATTAGTTTCTGTTGTCAAGAATTGAAGCAGGGCTCGGGTAATGAATAATTGGATAAATCCTAATGCACTAGTAGGTGTGGGAATTTTCAGGCCAGGATTTCCAATAAAATCTTCAACAATTGGGGGAGTATTGTCACGACTCCAGCCAACACTGTCCCCACCCTTGCGAGTACGTCCTGTACGTGTACTGCTTTGTGAATCTTCCTCACTTTCGTCATCACTTTCAATTTCCATGCTTTCATCACTGCTAGAATCACTTGGCACAGTTGGTCGTGTAATCCTACGTCGAGAAACATTTCTGGTAGTTAGTTTTCTAGGTGGTTTACATGCGCCACGTGTGCGCCTAGATGGAGGAGGAGGAGGGGGAGAGGTGCCTCATCCTCCTCTGTGAGGTGCTCGGTCTCCTCATCACTCGTTGCTGTATCATTTGCTCTTTGGACGCCACTATAATCGTTTGTCANAGCCAAAGAATCTGCCTTTAAAGGAGCCGTTGAGTGTAACCTTGGATTGTCAATGAGCAATCTGAGAGCAGCAGTACACCGAGAACTCCAACAAGATCTTGTAGATCTGAGGCAAAGTGAAATTGACACCAGTAATTCCATCTATCATCATACTATCATGCAAGAGGAGCCACACATTTATGGATCATCCAATAAAATCAGCAGACTTCTAGATGTTACTACTGCTCGGCTTAGACTCGGTTACAAGTATCTCTGGGAATTCTCATTGTCTGCCAATGTAGACCTGACAAAATGTAAACTGTGTCAACAAAATTATTCGCACACCCTCCGTCACTATGTGATGGAGTGCGAAAAGATACGTGAATTTAGAGACAATTCTATAACCAATGTTCCAGCGATGTGTAAATATTTCATTCAAAATGATCTGCTACCAGAAATTTTAGCCAAATATCCCCAGTTTGCTAACTGTAGGTAGTAACTAAGTGATTGTAACCTATCCACCGCTGCCCACTGGATGGGGGGCGGTGTGCAGGACAAACATATCAATTGTGACACTAGCTCTCCACATATGTCAGTTGCTTAATTTAGAACCTGTACTTGAGGTCGATCTCTAACCCATTGTTGGTGAGACTACTTTTATTGAATTTTGTAACTAGCTCATCAAGATTGTAACTTGCTTAGCTAAATGAATTGTGGGGTTCAGTCCCTGAGCCCATTATGTGCCTCTGTAACCCTTTCCACTACCACCCACAAGATGGGTATGGGGTGCATAATAAATGAACTAAACTAACTAAACTAACTACACAGGAGGATGAGTTGCAGCCTGAATTACATCTGGATCGTCATTTTGGACCAAGGCAATAACTGTCAAGAACGCTGCTGGCGATCCCATACTGATTGACCTCGCTAAAAAATATACAACTTACCAATAAGTAATGTCCTGGTTGAACGGGCATTTTCGAGAGTAATATCTGTGAAACTAAACTGAGAAATCGAATGGGATTTGAGCCTTTAACATCAATGATGGGAATCAAAATATATTTTGAATAAAATGGAACTTGTTGCTCATCATTTTAACCACCATTGTCAATATTTTAAATATAAATCTGCAATATACAAGAACGGGGTTATGGATGCAGACAAAGATCATCTTGATAATCTTCAACTGTGAAGACGTGGAAGGACGCGGAGATAATATTAATATAACTATTAAAATCGTGTAGTGTACTCTATGTATTAAAATATATTACTTTGAAAACCGTATCAGTTACTAAACAAAAAATTGGGCTACTGTTATTAAAAATTCGTTACTTTTAGACCGTCAGCTCGCTTCTTTCAGCAATTCGGGTATGGCCGCTCTGGCAACCCTGAGACAGGATAGAACCCTGGCCAAAGCACTTCCAAAGCGCGGGTCGAGTGTCTTACCACTGCACCACAGGGATTATACGTAAGGTGTGCCTGCATACAAAATAGTGCGTGAACTATACGCCATGAGTCCTGAAGGTATAATAGAAGCTTACGTGTATCCAGTGTTCCTGGCCAGCAGTGATGAGGAGCTCATTACCCGCATGAGTTACGGAACGATGATATATGGGCTACTGACGCTCCTGGCCCCTGAGGCTCCTTACGGCAGGTACGCCAGCTCCTCCAGCTGGAGTGTCCCGGCCAAGCTGGCCTGGGCCCTGCAGGAGTCTCCAGCCTTCTTCGTGCCCGTCCTGCTGGTGGCCTTCGGCAGGCGGACTGCTTACGCGGGACTGGTTAACCAGCTGTGTTTAGGCATGTTTATCATGCATTACTTTCAAAGGTAATGCATATGTGTGTTAAGGTTATAATTAAAGTGTATATATATGTTCTCTGGTGAAACGGATTTCTTTATACATATACAGTAATATGTATTATGAATTCATAATATGAATTAAGATTTGCCAGTAGATTTTATAATAAATTTAGCTTATTATATAGCACAACCCAGCCAAATTTATCTAATGATATGTACAATTTAAACAATTAAAAAAATGAGCTATATGTGCAATATACCCATGTATCTTGTGATCATTGCGTACCTGTCTAACCATTTTTTTTCAAATTGCCATAACGGACAAAATGTTAGGTACTAAAATGTACGAACCCAATACACCCACCTTACCTAACCTAACCAACCAACACAGAAAATTAGGCTGCTTGTGAGCAGCTGCTTTTCATAATACCCTGTATTTTGTCCGTTGGGAATTATAGCATATTTTATATTTATTTTATTTATTTATTATACATATACAAGAGTTCTTAGTCTTGTACAGCCACTAGTATGCGTAGCATTTCGGTAAGTCCTTAATCCCAATATTCCCTAGAATATGACCCTGCAAAAATCATTTAACAACCAGGTACCCATTTTACTGTTGAGTTCAACAGAGGCTACAGTTAAGGATTTGCACCCAGTAAATCCTCCCCGGCCAGGATACGAACCCAGGACAAAGAGCTCATGAAACGCCAGGTGAGCGTCTTGACCACTACACCACAGGGACTGCTAAATAAATAAATGTAAAATTTGTATTTATTGTAGTATTGTTATGAGGTGTAGTATTTGAGTGGACAGGTTGACTCTTCAAAGCACTAAAAGCTATGTTTATGGCTAACTTTCCATTTGTGTTTTTGGTGTTAATACATAGCATAAACATGTGTAGTATTGGAAAGCAGGGCAAAACATAAAGCACAGTGCTCTTTAAGAAAGAGAGTACTGTAATTGGATAATTGACTGAATAATAAACCCTTACCAGGAGGCCTGGGCAGAGACTAGGCCGCAGGGACATTGATCCTCAGAATCCCTTTTTTTTTTATATTTTATATATACAGTACAAGAGTTCTTACATTCTTGTACAGCCCCTAGCATGCATATGTTTTGGGCAAGTCCTTAATCTTAATTTTCACACACACACATACACACATACACAAACAAACAGAGTGGTAGACGGTTGGAACAAGTTAGGGGAGAAGGTGGTGGAGGCCAAGACCGTCAGTAGTTTCAAAGCGTTATATGACAAAGAGTGCTGGGAAGACGGGACACCACGAGCGTAGCTCTCATCCTGTAACTACACTTAGGTAATTACACTTAGGTAATTACACATACATCCCCAGGAAGCAGCCTGTAACAGCTGTCATAACTTCTAGGTACCTGTTTACTGCTAGGTGAACAGGAACATCAGGGTGAAATAAACTCTGCCTATTTATTTCCGCCTCCATTGGGGATCAAACCTGGACCCTTAGGACTACGAACCCCAAGCACTGTCCACTTGGCCATCAGGCCCCCCATCAGTGAAAGGTAAACAAAAGGAAAGGTAACATAACATTCGTAGATGTTGGAAATGGGCTCCAATGTTGGTGCCCAGCTTGCATCTTATTTTGTACTGTCTGTAAATGTGCAGTACTCTGTTACCCCATTCAAATTCATCACTTTCCTATAAACTTCTCTCCAAATAATATATTGCCCTTTTGGTCTGTATTCAACATACAGTATATGCAAAAATGGTTGGGCACGTTCCTTTCACCTAATGCCTTTGTTCACCTAGCAGTAAATATTTAGCCGGTAGTTAGGCAACTGTTGTGGTGTTGTATCCTTGGGAGGGTCAGTAGCTTGACCTTAGGGGAGGGGGGATGGGGACCTTTATACATGCCTATATACACACAGGCTTACTGTTCCAAAAACTAATTACTATACTGTTTGAATATGTAAAATAATCGAAATTCTGATTAGAAGAAATAAATATTAACAAATGCCACCATTTTCATCAAGAAAAGGAAGACGAGTAAAGATCAAATATATATTCATATGAGATAAATAAATATTTGTAGTAAAGGTGTGCCTGGTTTGACTCTTAAGATACACAAACATGAAAGAATGTCTTATAATTTAGATTACTTGCCTTATATAAAGATTTATAAATATTTGATAAAAACATGCCCTTTTTTTTTAACTGCACTAGATTTAAGTGCTATCATGCATATATTATGTTATCATATCTAATGCAATTGGTTTATTGCATATTTGTGTTATTTTATTTTACCTAAGGTACTGTATATGTTGTATTCCATATTTGTACAGTAATCTCATATTTTTTGCTGCATATTTGTATTATTTTATCGTATGTGATTCATGTGTTTTATTACAATTTGTATTATTTCATATCTAATGCATGTGTTTTATTGCAGGTCCTTCATCTTCCCTCTCTTGATGAAGAGCAGCAAGCCGACTCCATTTCTACCATTCTTCTTTGCATTTCTAACCTGCCTCTATAATGGAATTCTTCATGGGCTATACTTTGTCAACTTCTATCACTACAAAAATGAAGACTGGCTATATTGTCCAAATTTTTACATGGGTAATGTCTAATTAATTAAGTTTTGTATGAAATAGTTTGTAGAACAAAAATATTATCCAACACTTTTGTTGTATGTATTGTATGCATGTGTATTTATTATACACATTGTATTGTATTGTAAATATGCATTGTATTGTATTGTAAATATGCATTGTATTGTATGTTGTATGGCTGTATGCATGTGAAAAACTGGTTTTGATATGAGTATAGTACCTATTGACAAATAAGTAAAAACTAGTCATATACAATTTTATGAGGATACTAGCAGTACCCGGCCACACGTTGCTGTGGTTCGGCAACGCATATCTGTTGCCGAGCCACAGCAACCTTCCCTGTCCCCCAGTCCTCCCTACTATTTCCCCCACCATTCCCCCCACACCCATCTCCTCTGCCTCCCAACCATTCCCCTACTCCACCGTCCCCCTCGTCCTCCCTACCATTCCCCACTCCACTATCCCTCTTCCTTCCCACAATGCCACACTCCCCTGCCCCTTTGACCTCCCCACCATTCTCCATTCCCCCATCCCCTCGTCCCCACTATCCCAAACTCCCTCGTCCCCTCGTCCTTCCCCACCATTACCCCCTCTCTTGTCCCCTCTTCTTCCTTACAATCTCTCACTTCCGTCCCCTCGTCATCCTCACCATTCCCCACTCCCCCGTCTGATGCCTTCCCAAATGGTCTGATGTTCCCATCAGAAAATTTGGAGCATCAAGTGATCTGATGTTCCCATCACTGAAATATAAGAAAAACAGTTAAAAAATTAAATGAACATTTGAAAAAGTAAAAAACTAAGCTATACTCACGAAATGAACGGTGTGGTAAACAACACAGTTCAATTCCAACACAATTCACAAAATAATTAAATCAAAATGAAAATAAATCAAAATCTATGAAGTATCAATTTATCAATGCAATCAGAAACATTGAAATGGAATAGTAACATATTTAGTATAGCATGTGTGTTGCTCTTACATGCAACAGATGGCACTGTTTTTCAAGAAATGCATAGTTTTACCTGCAACAGGTATGGCATCTATACTTATACTTACGAAATGAACGGTATGGTAAACAACACAGCTCAGTTCTAACACAATGTCACACAAAATAATTCAATAAAAAATAAAATAAATCAAAATCTATGAAAACAAAATTTATCAATGCAATCGGAAACATAGAAATGGAATTTGTGACATATTTAGTATAGCGTACATGCTGCTATTATGTGCAACAGATGGCTCTGTTTTTCAAAAACGCATGTTTTTACCATGCATCGATATAGTAGGTATATAAAAAAACGCGCATATTCGAATGAAACGTTGTCAGAATTTCAAAGCAATCGGTAAAGAACTTTCGGAGATTACAACATGTGTTGCTCCTACATCCAACAGATGGCGATGTTTTTAAAAAAAAAAACATGTTTTCTCCGGTCACAGGTAAGGCATTTATATAGTAGGTATATAAAAACACGCCTATTTGAATGCAACGACGTGTCAAAATTTCAGAGCAATCGGTAAAAAAGTTTCGAAGATTTCTCTTGCATGAAAAAGTTTTTAAAAAAAAAAAAAATTCCGGCACAGACGTGGCATCAATATAATATGTATATAAAAACCTGCTCGGATACGAATAGAACATTGTGTGAAAATTTCAAAGCAATCGGTGAAGAACTTTCGGAGATTAGCGATTTTGAACAAACGAACATTTCCATTTTAATTACTGTATATAGAAGTACTGTAGTGTAAGAGTCTAGGGCTAAGATTGGGGTGAGCTTGCCATGGTGGCATGGTTAGTTGGAACATACAAGTAATGTTAGGCTAGTGAGGAAAGTGTATTCAAGGTTGTTTGAGGCAAGGAGACTGAGAGTAAGGTGGAGAAGATTTGCAGATAGGATGGATGAGAAGTGACATGAGCAAGATTGATGGGAGCTGTTTGTAAGGGAGTGAAACATTGACAGTTTATAATGCCAATTTATGTGAAGTGTTTTTGCTCCTAGTCATAGGCAGGGAGGTAGGTTGGCAAGCAAGCGAGTCAGTAGCTTGCAGTCAAGTTGACAGGCATGCAGGTAGCCCACAGACAGATAGGCATGCAGGTAACCCACAGACAGGCAGGCAGGCAAGTTTATATGCATAAAAGTCAGCAAGCAGCTACCTCAACAGGCAAGCAAGTCATAAGACAATTTGGTTGGGATGCAAGCAGGTTGACTAGAGCATTCAGGGAAGGAGAATGAATGTAGCCAAAGATTATGAAAAATAACTGAGACCAAAGTTTACCTTTGGTTACCTTACCAGAACAGTTTACCTTACCAGACCTTTGGTTAAAGTTTAAAGCCCCTAGGGTACACAGGAGGCAGGTCCTTTAATATTCACAAGTACTGTACAGAGTCCATAGCCTCTTTCCCCATCAGCAGGCCCCACATGGAAGAAAAAATCTCATGCACTGGACGGAAGTGAGGTGACTCGAGAGGAGTCATTCCATAGAGGAGAAAGCCCACAACACAGAGCAGATATTTCCAGTGGGGGTGTAGGGAGATGCAAGCCAATTCCAGAGAAGGCAACCCTGTCCACAGGGCACACACTATGTGTGTAGCATAAACATAATCATGACACATAAATAGAAACAAAGCAATGGCCTGAGCAGAACTATTGCCACAGGAAGAGGCAGCACCACTTAATTAAAATGTAGCAGGTGATGGGCCCAGCAAAAGCTACAGGTGTTAAACTAGTGATACCATCTGTTAGGCGCTGTCAGTGATCAACTGTCAGGCTCATCATGGTTAGAATATTTACCCGTGGCAACGATCATTGACTTGTTGATCTTGTTGTGTCTACATTTCTAAAATCATTTGGTTTTTTAAATAATTGAAATAGCAGGATCTTGCATAAGAAAGCAACTTAGTTATCTTGGAAGCTGTGATTTTCACAATACAAATCTAGCTTTAAATTGTACAGCATTATATAATCTTTTATTGTCATGTTATAATTTTCAGTTTATTGGAAAAATACAACACTTTCTGGGAGCCCCTTGTGGCTTCCTGAAGCCATCTCACTGAGATGGCTCTCCATTACTGGGTCACATCAACTGCAGGAGTCTTGTTGGTCGATATTAAAAATAATCCTCCAATTTTCCAACCATTTGTAAGGCCTTGATATCCTTTTCAGTTCCTACTTTACCATAAATCTTAGTGTCGTCTACAAATTTGGTGATGTGATTTGTAATATTCTTATGTCATTAATGTAAATGACAAAAATGATTGGCCCAAAAATGGAACCTAGTGTTACAGCACATGCCAAATTTCTCTAGTCAGATTCATTTCCATTTAGGACGACCCCTTGCTTTCTTTGTTTTAACCATTATTTAATCTTTTTCTAGTATTCTACCATTTATTCTATGTTCTTGCAGTTTCCTTGCCAGTCTTTCATGTGGTTCGTAATCAAAAGCTTTAGCGAAATTAATGTATACTATATCTACTGGACGTATGTCTGAGTAGCTGGTTACTGTTTTCAAAAATGTGAGTATGTTTGTAAGGCAAGATTTATTTTTAACAAAACCATGTTGCTTTGATTTTACTAAAAGTTCAAGATTATATGGTGAATGAGTCCCTCCTGAGGATTCTCTCCATGCAGGCAGCTTGCTGATATTTTCCCAGAGAGGTGTTTTTGTTGGTTTTTGCCCCTTGCTGTGGGGTTTGGAGATATTCATACTCTCCAGAGGTAAGTTTGGTTCCTTCAACCATGGTGTGCAGTTTGTTCATCTGCTTACTTCTTTACCTTTTCTGGCAAAGAATGAGTCAGCTGGCTTCCAGGATTGGTCCCTTGGTGATTGCTTCTCATTTAGTATGGCAGCGGGTGCACCATTTGTTGTATTGAGTACTAGCACTTTGTTGCTGCCTGCATGCCACCAGTCCTGCTTCAGTGGATGCCTTGTATGTTGGACCTATTTCCTTGATCCCCAGGTTCTAAAGCTTGTTTATTTCTGGTTGTCAGCAGTGTCATCATAACTAGACTGCTGATTGGCTAGTTAACCCACAACTAAGTAGTGTTTGTATACAGCAGTGGCTGTGACTCATCATGTTGTGAGTTTCTATTTGGGCTCAGGGTTTTGGGGTTCTGATGGGCTCCTGGCAACCTGATATTTGATTAGTGCACTTGGTCCTGGTCAGTCTTGTGTGGCATTGAGCAGGGTTTACTGGCCCTCAGTAAACCCCTTTTCATCCTAGTTCCTGCAGTCTCTCCTCCTCCCTAGTAAGTCTCTTGTTTTCCTTTTCCTTTGTGGTGATTTAGTTTCAGGGAGTCATCAAGGGGCTTCTTCCAGAAACTAGGGTTGAATGTAATAAAATGCCTCTTTCTGTTAGAACCCCAGTTGCTTCCTGACTCCTCTCCCTTGCAGGTTTGTTGTCTATCAGCTCTAGACTGATCATTGGAAATGGCTGTCGGTTGGAGCTCTGGGCCACCTGAATTGTTTGCAGTCATTTTGCTGTTTTGATGCCTAATTTTCTATAATCCTTGCAGTTGTCTGTAAAACTTCACTAATTTTCTGGATGCTTTCTCAGCGAGGGTGATGATAATAGTCCTCAGCACTCTGCACCTCTGTGCGGGGGACCCAGGTTCTGGCTCTGGTCCCTGGCAGGCCAACATGACTTCTGCAGCTGATGGGACTCAGTTATGGGGAGCTATCTGAGCAAGATAGCCTGCAGCTGATGGGACTCAGTTATGGGGAGCTATCTGAGCAAGATAGCTTCAAGGAACCGCCGGGGCTCTTATCAGAAAAAAGGGGGTTTTCATTATGTTCAATTCCCTTTTTTTTCAGGATTCGTATTATTTATTTATGGTATGAAGACCAACATTGGAGCAGATGCGGCATTAAGAAACTTGAGAAAAGGGAATGAAACAGGCTATAAAATACCTACAGGTTTGTGCAGTATATTATCTTTAATTTTACTATAGTGCAGAATTATTTTGATATGATTGGTTTTAGTTTGAATAGATAATTACATAGTAGAAGAGAGATTTTGGAACAGCAATATAAATTTTTCCCTAACTTCAGGCCATCATTGCAACTTTGATGCATAGGAAACATTTATGACTTGGTATTGTCCAATACAATTGGTTTTCAATAAGTATTTACTATATTGCATTAAATATTCACATTCATTACCATTTCTATGTTTTCCATTTTCATGGGATAGTGAGGCATAAAGCTAGAGAAAAAAGCTGAATATAATGAAAGTTGTAGATATTTTAAATTAAAACATCGCTCATCTGTTCATCATATCCTTTTTGGTGTATAGCATCAAAGATTAAGAAACATCACCACACTGCAGCAGTCATCCAGCAGCACTCCACTGCTTCATAAAAACTGTGTGAGCAAAGCTCCTCATGAATTGTACATTGCAAACAATACATTCAGTCCAACCTAACAAACAGCTTTTACCCAGCTTTATCCCTTATCAATACCTGCAAATTGTTCACACACTGTTGCTTTACACACGCACACCATGTGTGTGCCCACCTTACAATTTTTCTCTCAAATACTCTCCTTCACAGGCTTATTGTCATCTCTTCATTCAACTTGCCTAAATTATATCTGCATGCTCTTATTAATTTTGTGGTATATTGACTTATTTGCACTCAACCTCCAAGACCTTATTACCTTATGCTATTACCTTTATACTATTCTTATTACCTTATTACCTTTTGCTATTCTTACATCACAAATGCTTCTCAGATTATTCATTTCTACTGTAATAGCTAGAGATTTATTATGTTTATATCACACTATCATTTTGTAAACGTTCAAAAGAGGCAGCAGCACCACCACCACTCCTTCATGCGACCTTCTAACAGCTTATTATAGGGCTACATAAAGCTAATAGCTTTTATTCCCGTCATGTTTTCTAACCAGCCACATTTCTTCCGGGATTCACCCTATTCTCAAATTTGACCCAACTTGGAAGCTCATATCAGCTTACATTCCCAAGATGTGATGGAGAACTGTGATAATGCCATGCTCCCAATGATCAATCTCGACATACTGTGGAGACAAGCACCATTATTATTTGTTCCCTTCTCACAACTGGAGAGCTTGTGGAGATCAGAGATCAACTTCAAGAAATGGTAAAGTCTAAAAATATGACCTATGAAAATAATTCTGAAATTGTTAATTACCAAACAATCATATGAACTGTAAACCCCCATTGAGCTGACTACATAACTACCTGGCCTTGGGCAGCCCAGCTGCCCAAGGGCCAGGTGAGCCAACCCTCTCACCTAGTGATGTCATGTTGATTGCTCTGGTTTATTGTGGGATTTGACATTCGGCCCCATTTATCGAATTTATGCACTTGAGGTGGGAATGAACTTTCCTGAGAGTTTCTGGGATAATTAAACTTTGCCTCTTCTGGGTTAATGGGAGTTGGTGTTGTATGTTCCTTTCTGGGGTGCACCTCAGTACTTAGCGATGATTACCAGTATCTCACATTTCTTGCTACAGTCTCCATTATCCATGTTGAGGCATGTTGAGGTTCAAGTTTGGGAGGGATTACTAACCCCAACCTTTGGGCTGCTCGGGATGCCACTTAGTGGCAGTTGGATTAGTGGGGAAATAGGTTATTCTGAGAGTGTTGACAATTAGCAGTTTATAAAAATTAAGAGGGTTGAGCATTTTGTGATTTAATTTCAATTATGGGCTGTTCATCTCGATAGTTATATCCGATCCACACAAGTTCTCCTGATACATTGAGGGTACAACCAATGCTTTAATTCTGGGCTGTCTCTTCAGTAGATACCCTGAGCTTATGTACTGCACATTGTTGAACAGATTAGTGAACATCAGGTCCCTGCGAGACTAATAAACTACCAGGGCAAGGGCCCTTGCCATATATGGAGGAGGTGGGAGCAAGGGGACTTGACCTCTATTTACTGAACTGCTGTAAGGGGAGAGGTCTTATGATTTAACATCTGCTTCTGCCAGTATTGCTACTCCTTTGTGTTTCCACTAGATGGTAATAATATAAGACTTGGCAAACTGCACCAAAAGTAATAAAAAGTAGCTACAATGCACTAAAATGCTTTTTGAGAAATGTTTGGAAAACATGCCAAATCATCAAAGCAGAAATCGAAACTAGAGGCTGTGCAATTTCAACAACTTTTCCTCCACCACTAAGTGACAGCTTGGGTCACTTTGAGACCAGACACAGAGCTCACCTAACTCATGTTTGGCACCAGTTTGGCAATGTCCAATGTACTGTCAAATACTTTGTAAGTGTTTAGTTTGCCAATACTAGCCTAACAGCGATGTTCACATCTGGAATACAAGCCACTGCCTGGATGGTCAATGCACGAGTGAGTGGACCAGCCAAGACACAGGAATGGTGGAGGCATTATGGGTTGCCACCGGAGCAAACAAACCTTACTGAACATCCTATAAGTTGTAAGTAGCAGAGGCCCATTTTGAACTAGGCATGGGAGACATAGCAACCCTAGGAACAGCGACTGGCCAATATCACAAGATGCAGGCCCACAAATGAGCCGCTTCAGAGGGTAACACTGCCAGGCAGCCAAGGTACTAAGATTCTGGTCCTGGTTCCGGTTCTGTAATTGATGGATGGATCTCGGAGCCCTTGTGTGCTGGGCAAAGGCACACACACAGGTGTTCCTTTTCAGAAATTAGTTCCAAATCAACCTTTTGAGGCAAATGCTTGCAAAATGTATGCTTGAGAGAAAAGGTTAATCCATATATGTTCAACATAATTTGTTTACTATCATTGTATTTATGCGTACCTAATCTAACTCATAGTTATGTAATGGAGATGGTATTGAATGGGTGTTAGTATTTAATTCATACTTGGGCTACTTTGTACTGCAATGAACAATCTCTTGGCCTCGGTACTTCTAGACAACACGGCTCAATACACCTTACTGGTAATCTCTCACGATTCATCCACGTTCTGTTTCCACCTTGTCCGGCCCCTGCAGGTTTTTGTCCCAGCCTTGTTCATCAATATTATACAGATTATAGGCTTTGCTTCACAATGTTTCTACTTCACATTCCCATCTATCTGGTCATTCATAAACTCCACATAGAATTTATCACGCATAATGCGCCTGTGCATGAGTGCACACACATGCACAGGCAAAAACCCACCACCGCCCACAAAAACCCACACAAAACCCACCACCACCCACAAAAACCCACACAAAACCCACCACCACCCACAAAACCCCCACAAAACCACAAAACCCACCACCACCACCCCCCACCCCACTCACTGCCTTTATATTAGGAACACACTATTGCTGTTCTGTGTATTTTGCAGGAGGATTGTTTGAGAAAATCTCATGCCCCAACTATTTTGGCGAGATTGTGGAAATGT
>WNGS01163731.1:668506-685471 GCA_020271785.1 Procambarus virginalis
GTATGCATGTAGCCGTAAAAAAACTGTAATTGGTGGACATGTGTTGAATAACACATACTTTAAACACTCACATATGTAGCTACATATATGAGGGAGCCAGGCTTTGAACGTGACCCCAGTCCCCGCCGGGGTCCTCCTGTGACCCCAGTCCCCGTCGGGGTCCTCCTGTGACCCCCAGTCCCCGCCGGGGGTCCTCCTGTGACCCCCAGTCCCCGTCGGGGTCCTCCTGTGACCCCCAGTCCCCGCCGGGGTCCTCCTGTGACCCCCAGTCCCGCCGGGGTCCTCCTGTGGCCCCCAGTCCCCGCCGGGGTCCTCCTGTGACCCCCAGTCCCGGCCAGGGTCCTCCTGTGACCCCCAGTCCCCGCCGGGGTCCTCCTGTGACCCCCAGTCCCCGCGGGGTCCTCCTGTGACCCCAGTCCCCGCCGGGGTCCTCCTGTGACCCCCAGTCCCCGCCAGGGTCCTCCTGTGACCCCAGTCCCCGCCGGGGTCCTCCTGCGGTGACCCCCAGTCCCCGCCGGGGTCCTCCTGTGACCCCCAGTCCCCGCCAGGGTCCTCCTGACCCCCAGTCCCCGCCGGGGTCCTCCTGTGACCCCCAGTCCCCGCCGGGGTCCTCCTGTGATCCCCAGTCCCCGCCGGGGTCCTCCTGTGATCCCAGTCCCCGCCGGGGTCCTCCTGTGACCCCCAGTCCCCGCGGGGTCCTCCTGCGGTGACCCCAGGCACGACCGGGGTCCTGGGTAATATATGTTGTAGTCTTGAGTTCAGTCGGTACCCAAAGGTGAAGGGTCAAGCCGCTGCCATTGCCCGTACAAGACATGTGCCTCCCCCCCCCCTTGCTGCATGGCGGTCCTCGAAGGTGTTCCAACACAGAGATCTGTGGCACTCGGCCTGCGGGACCCAGTGACACAGATCTGTGGCACCAGGCCTCCAAGTTGACAAGGAGTTTAGAGAACGATAAGGAGCTGTGTGTGTGTGTGATTTCAGACATGATGTAACGCGCATGGCCAGAGTGTGAAAAATCAATAAGTTTGCTGCGAGAGGGTACCTCTGGGAGTACCGCTAGGGGTACCTCTGAGAGTACCGCGAGGGGGTACCTCTGTGAGAGAGGGGGGTTAGGGTGGGGGGGGGGGAGGGAGGTGCCAAGCCATTAGTGACCCTCAGTCGTGCTTCGTAATAGTGATCCTATCTCCTACTCTAACGACCATTGGTCACGGTAGTTTAAAATGGTGTGCTTTAAGGTGGAACAATGTTAGGAAGTTCAAGTCTTGAACCTACATATATATGTAAGTTCAAAACTTGAACCTACATATATATATATATATATATATATATATATATATATATATATATATATATATATATATATATATATATATATATGTAAGTTCAAGATTACTTGGAATCACAGTAATGTATTCTTCCTCCTGTGATTTTGTTTATCGTACTGGTATAGCTTGTTTATATGTGTGTGTGTGTGTGTGTGGTGTGTGTGTGTGTGTGTGTGTGTGTGTGTGTGTGTGTGTGTGTGTGTGTGTGCACTGCTCATTTTAATAGCGATACAATGGTTACAATTATACCGAAATACAGATAATCAAGTGGAGCAGAAATGCACACACAACGAGGGTGACAACTTTCCACACTTACGAAGGGACGCCAAGTTGTAACCAGACTTTGTTTTTCCTCCTAAACCAGTTGGGCTGTAATGTTTATATTACGATTTATACGCCCTTTTATGCCCTATTCAACCATCTGGCGGTTCCCAGAGGTCATTTGTCACCTATATATATATATATATATATATATATATATATATATATATATATATATATATATAATATATATATATATAGATTTTATTGAGGCAATTACAGTTCATCTTTGATTCATATTATTGTTTGGTCTGTCAAGCAAGCTGTGGGTGGATTGTCTCCAGCTGTTGTGTGACGTCATAGGAGTATGTGTGACGTCACAGGAGTATGTGTGACGTCACAGGAGTATGTGTGACGTCATAGGAGTATGTGTGACGTCACAGGAGTATGTGTGACGTCACAGGAGTATGTGTGACGTCACAGGAGTATGTGTGTGTGACGTCACAGGAGTGTGTGTGACGTCGCAGGAGTTTGTGTGACGTCGCAGGAGTATGTGTGACGTCGCAGGAGTGCGTGTGACGTCCAGCTCCATTTCCCATCCATTCCTAGAGTATGCCGGCGCTGCTTTCCCAAGAGCGGGTCTCCCGTAGGTTACATGCACATTTACCTTTAGAAGTCCAAGTATATGACCCTCAATCGTCCGGACCTTTGACCAGCTTGACCCAACCCTGCAGGCGCCAGTGGTGCTGGTCCTGGGTTTTATGCACGAGGTGATTTCTCACGATGTACGAACGCGCGTAATGCGTTCGTACATGATGTTGGTGATATGGGCCAGTAGGAGCTGCCTCGTATGGACCAATAGGAGCTGCCTCGTATGGACCAATAGGAGCTGCCTCGTATGGACCAATAGGAGCTGCCTCGTATGGGCCAGTAGGAGCTGCCTCGTATGGACCAATAGGAGCTGCCTCGTATGGACCAATAGGAGCTGCCTCGTATGGACCAGTAGGAGCTGCCTCGTATGGGCCAGTAGGAGCTGCCTAGTATGGACCAGTAGGAGCTGCCTCGTATGGGCCAGTAGGAGCTGCCTAGTATGGACCAGTAGGAGCTGCCTCGTATGGGCCAGTAGGAGCTGCCTCGTATGGGCCAGTAGGAGCTGCCTCGTATGGACCAATAGGAGCTGCCTCGTATGGACCAGTAGGAGCTGCCTCGTATGGACCAGTAGGAGCTGCCTCGTATGGGCCAGTAGGAGCTGCCTAGTATGGACCAGTAGGAGCTGCCTCGTATGGGCCAGTAGGAGCTGCCTCGTATGGACCAATAGGAGCTGCCTAGTATGGGCCAGTAGGAGCTGCCTAGTATGGGCCAGTAGGAGCTGCCTAGTATGGACCAATAGGAGCTGCCTCGTATGGACCAATAGGAGCTGCCTAGTATGGGCCAGTAGGAGCTGCCTCGTATGGACCAGTAGGAGCTGCCTCGTATGGACCAATAGGAGCTGCCTCGTATGGACCAGTAGGAGCTGCCTCGTATGGGCCAGTAGGAGCTGCCTCGTATGGACCAATAGGAGCTGCCTAGTATGGGCCAGTAGGAGCTGCCTAGTATGGGCCAGTAGGAGCTGCCTAGTATGGACCAATAGGAGCTGCCTCGTATGGACCAATAGGAGCTGCCTCGTATGGACCAATAGGAGCTGCCTCGTATGGACCAATAGGAGCTGCCTCGTATGGGCCAGTAGGAGCTGCCTAGTATGGACCAGTAGGAGCTGCCTCGTATGGGCCAGTAGGAGCTGCCTCGTATGGGCCAGTAGGAGCTGCCTCGTATGGGCCAGTAGGAGCTGCCTCGTATGGACCATAGGAGCTGCCTCGTATGGGCAGTAGGAGCTGCCTCGTATGGGACAATAGACCTTTGCCGTTTTCTTTATGTATTCGTGTATGTGTTTGAACTGATCAGCTTATAGTACATATTCCAGTACATATTCCAGCGCGAACGTGTCTATACATACACATATCTACATCTGTATACAGTTAGTTGTTTGTAAATAAATGGAATGCAATTAAGTATACCCATTACCACGTGTGAACTATTTTGCAATCCGATTTATTTTAATAGGCCTAAAAATAGGTACTAATTCCCGGTGGTTTAATAGGACCATAGGTCTAACAGCCTTGTTAGCGTCAAATATCGGGAGGGAGATCAGTGTGTGTGTGTGTGTGGGTGTGTGTGTGTGTGTGTGTGTGTGTGTGTTGTGTGTTTTAAATGATCTCATTAAGGTGATTATAGCTAATGTTAATGGGGGCCGTTTGTGAGCTGTATTGCAGAGGTGGTTGTGCCTAAATGTTGTACAGGGTTGTACTGGTGGCCCGTAACGGTACCCCGTTGTACAGTAGGAACCTATTGGGCACTAGGGGATGTGCACTGGAAACCTGATGTGCACTGGTTGCGGGGTCAGGCCTTGGGTGGGCCTCTGCTGTGCACTGGTTGCGGGGTCAGGCCTTGGGTGGGCCTCTGCTGTGCGCTGGTTGCGGGGTCAGGCCTTGAGGGGNTTCCAGTCAGAGGTACACAGCGCTATATAAGAGAGGAAGTCCAATATAATAGCCCTGAACATTTTTTAGAGGCAGGCAGAAACGGAGGGAGAAACAGACAGGCAGAAACGTGGCAGGAGTACGGATGGAGAGGGGGAAATGCCCGAGACTGGACTACATTTCGTCATCAAGCCCACACATACTACACCCCCCAACTACACAGAGACTACCACACTCCCCAATATCACTTCCAAAACTGGACAAACCATTGCCACAACAACACACCCTGGGTCAGGGTAGAGAGGAGGGAGAACCACCAAAACCTTCCAGAAGTGACACACAATATGGACAATCATTCATTTTTGCAAACATTCAAGGTCTAAAGCCAAAGTCAAGAAATAAAGTCAAGTTCATAAATGGTCTCCTATTAGAGTCAAACTCCATATTTGGGGCATTCACGGAAACTCATACAAAAGATTACATGGATGGTGAAATCTGGATTCCAAATTATAATTTATACAGATGTGATAGAAAAACTAGGTCAAATGGGGGAGTAGGTCTGTATATTAAAGAGGACCTGGTATGCACAGAACTACTAAACTCAACTAATGAGGTGGTAGAGGTACTTGGAATTAAGGTAGAGAAACTAAACCTAATTATTATTTTAATATATAAACCGCCAGATACAACGGTTGAGGAATTCACAGAGCAGATGCACAAAATAGAGAACATACTTGATGACCTAGCAAACCCAGCTCCAGATATTATCTTCCTTGGAGATTTCAATTTACCGAGTCTAAGATGGAGAATGGCAAACACAAATATCATAGCAGGGAATGACCGGGAAAAACCAGCCACAGGTCAGAGAACTTTTGAGATTCTGTGACAAATTCTCGCTCAATCAACAGATTACAGAACCAACTAGGAACGAAAACACACTAGACTTGTTATTCACAAACAATGATGAACTAATCAGAGACATAACAATCTCAGATACTTCATACTCAGACCATAAGCTCATTGAAGTGCGAACTAGCATAAATAACGGTAGTAGATCTAAGAGACCCAACAAGCGAGAAGGAATATTCAATCAATTCAATTTCAACAATAAGAGGATTGACTGGGAAAAAATAAATGGACCTTTCAACCATTCAATGGGAGACGGTCTTAAGCGACAAAACTCCCACACAGGGAATAGCTCAACTGACAGCTGAAGCTTACAAGGTCTGCTTGAAGCACGTGCCGGTGAGGAGGGGCAGAAAGAGGAACACTCTAGAAAGAGAACGCAGACGACTGTACAGGAGAAGGAAAAAAATTACGGAAATGCTTCGGCAGACACAACTATCACAAGCAAGGAAAATAAGCCTAAGCAGGGAGATCGAAGAAATCGAACAAACGTTGAAGCGATCATATGAGTCTGAGGAAATGGAATTGGAACAGAGAGCTATACAAGAGATAAGGAAAAATCCGAAATATTTTTTCACATACGCTAAATCAAAATCCAAAACCTCGACCAGTATTGGACCGTTAATTACAAATGAAGGTACGTACACAGAGGACAACAAAGAGATTAGTGAAATTCTAAGAAGCCAGTATGAGGCTATGTTTAGCACACCAATTAACAACATGAAAGTTGATGACCCAGACAGCTTCTTTATGAATGACATTCAAGCTGCAGATAATATAACGGATATTACCACAAACTCGGAAGACTTTGAAAGAGAAATTGACAATATGCCCATGCACTCAGCCCCTGGGCCTGACTCATGGAATTCAATATTCATAAAGAAATGTAAAGTACCAGTAGCGAGAGCACTCAGCGTAATATGGAGAAAGAGCCTGGATACAGGGGAGATACCAGCAGCACTTAAATCTGCAGATATAGCTCCGTTGCACAAGGGGGGAGTAAAGCCTTGGCAAAAATTATAGGCCAGTTGCACTAACATCACACATAATAAAAGTGTTTGAAAGAGTGATTAGGAATCAAATTTCTAGTTTTATGGAAAACAATGAATTGCACAATCCAGGACAACATGGATTTAGAGCGGGAAGATCCTGTCTGTCACAGTTACTCAACCACTATGACAAAATCACAGAAGCCCTAGAAGAAAAGCAAAATGCAGATGTTGTATACACAGACTTTGCAAAGGCTTTCGACAAATGTGACCATGGGGTGATAGCTCACAAAATGAGGTCAATGGGAATAACTGGAAAAGTAGGACGCTGGATACTCAATTTCCTGTCGAACAGAACACAAAGAGTAACAGTCAATCAGATAAAATCGAGTCCAAGCGATGTTAAAAGCTCTGTACCTCAAGGTACAGTCCTTGCACCGCTACTGTTCCTTATTCTCATATCTGATATAGACAAAAATACACGTCACAGCTTCGTGTCATCCTTCGCAGATGACACAAAAATCAGCATGAAAATTACCTCTGCTGAAGACATTGAAAAACTACAAACAGATGTCAACAAAGTTTTCGATTGGGCAGCAGAAAATAATATGATGTTAACAGTGATAAATTTCAGGTACTCAGGTACGGCAAAAATGAGGATCTGAAACATAATACAGGGTACAAAACACAATCAAATCTTCCCATAGTAGAAAAACAGCATGTCAAGGATTTGGGAATAATGATGTCCGACGATCTAACGTTTAGGGAGCATAACCAAGCAAATATCGCATCAGCCAGAAAAATGATCGGATGGATTACGAGAACTTTCAAATCCAGGGATCCCATCACAATGGTTGTACTCTTCAAGTCACTTGTGTTGTCCCGTCTCGAATACTGCTCAGTACTCACTTCCCCCTTCAGAGCAGGAGAGATTGCTGAAATAGAGGGAATACAGAGAACATATACGGCACGCATAGACGAGATAAAACACCTAAATTATTGGGATCGTCTCAAAGCTCTCCAAATGTACTCTCTAGAAAGGAGACGAGAGAGATACCAAATAATATACACGTGGAAAATACTGGAGGGCCAGGTCCCAAATCTACACAGTAAAATAACAACGTACTGGAGTGAACGATATGGAAGAAAATGCAAGATTGAACCAGTGAAGAGCAGAGGTGCCATAGGCACAATCAGAGAACACTGTATAAACATCAGAGGTCCGCGGTTGTTCAACGTCCTCCCAGCGACTATAAGAAATATTGCCGGAACAACCGTGGACATCTTCAAGAGAAAACTGGACTGTTTCCTAAGAGAAGTCCCGGATCAGCCGGGCTGTGGTGGGTATGTGGCTCTGCGGGCCGCTCCAAGCAACAGCCTGGTGGATCAAACTCTCACAAGTCGAGCCTGGCCTCGGGCCGGGCTTGGGGAGTAGAAGAACTCCCAGAACCCCATCAACCAGGTATCAACCAACCAGGTATCAACCAGCTAGGGTGGAGTGGAGTTGCCCACTAACAGCCTCATTCAAAGTTTTAGCAGTTGCTGACCTGGGGGATGTGCAGATAGCTTTTACCGGCCCGGAATCCATTCAATAAAACATCTTTTATTGCTCTCTCATCTCTCTCATCTCTCCTTTTTAAAAGGTGTAGTGTCTAGAGCGCAGGCGCGAGAGATGCATAATATATTTACACTTTGATAATATCAGAGGGAGTATCAACCAGGTATCAACCAGGTATAAACCAGGTATCAACCAGGTATCAACCAGGGAGTATAAACCAGGTATCAACCAGGTATCAACCAGGTATCAACCAGGTATCAACCAGGTATCAACCAGGTATCAACCAGGTATCAACCAGGTATCAACCAGGAGTAGTTACAGACCGAAAAAGATGGTGGATTATGTTCCGTCCCGGGCGCCTGGCGGCTGAGTGGACAACGCTCGCGATTCGTAGCCCTAAGGTTCCGGGTTCGATCCCCGGTGGAGGCGGAAACAAATGGATAGAGTTTCTTTAACCCTGATGTACCTGTTTACCTATGAGTAAATAGGTACCTTGTGAGTTAGCTGCTATGGGCTGCTTCCTGGGGGGGGGTTGTAACAGAAAGGAAGCCTGGTCGAGGACCGGGCCGCGGGGATGCTAAGCCCCGAAATCATCTCAAGATTGTCCCTATACTGTGGGAGAATGTCGGTGAGATCAACCGAATTATCCAAGGTTGTCAACCGTGTCATGTAGAGTGACAACCGTGTCATGTAGAGTGACAACCGTGTCATGTAGAGTGACAACCGTGTCATGTAGGGTGACAACCGTGTCATGTAGGGTGACAACCGTGTCATGTAGAGTGACAACCGTGTCATGTAGGGTGACAACCGTGTCATGTAGAGTGACAACCGTGTCATGTAGGGTGACAACCGTGTCATGTAGGGTGACAACCGTGTCATGTAGGGTGACAACCGTGTCATGTAGAGTGACAACCGTGTCATGTAGGGTGACAACCGTGTCATGTAGAGTGACAACCGTGTCATGTAGGGTGAGTCTAGCGGCACACAGGTTTAAGGTGTCATGTGTCATGTGTCGTGTGTGTAGGTGTAGTGTGTCCTCTTGGCTGTGATGGATGACAGTTGATGGGTGACAGCCTCTCCCACGGCTAGACACCCCATCATCCATCCCCGGGTTGATCTATCGCTGATCTACACGGGTTCCGTTCTCTGATGGGCGGGGGAAGGGAAGGACATTATCAAGGGAAAACCTGCTGGGAAGGGGTCAGGATAAGGATTTGGGATGGGATGGGACGGGGGGATGGAATGGTGCCCAACCACTTGAACAGGTCGGGGATTGAACCCCGACCTGTTCTGGGAGATGAACCAGGCAGTGATGCCGGGTGATGAACCAGTGTTAAAAATGCATTTAACTTTCCCAGCCTCTTATAAGGTTGTAAGTCTCAGAATTAATTATAAAAGTTTTCCGTCTATATTGTACAGGAGTCCCTCGCTGGCTGGCTAGGGCCGGATAGACGGGATTGCTCCTGGTGCTGCCTCCTCCTCCTATCCCTGTTGTCTCTCTTGCTTGCTCCTCTCTCTCTCTTGCTCCCTATCCCTCTCTTGCCTTCATCCTCGCGTCCTTCTCTCCCTCCCTCCTTCCCTCCCTTTGATGGATGGGGGGCAATCGAGAGGCTTTTTGCCATAAATGTGGGAGTAAGTGTTCACGTCTAGAGGAAGGCGCTTGTACAAGGGAGGGAGAGTGGGCAGTTATGGAGGTGTGAAAGCTCTCCTGTGCACGGTTCGTCTGAGGGGCCCCTCCCTGTGCACGGTTCGTCTGAGGGGCCCCTCCCTGTGCACGGCTGGTCTGAGGGGCCCCTCCCTATGCACGGCTGGTCTGAGGGGCCCCTCCCTGTGCACGGCTGGTCTGAGGGGCCCCTCCCTATGCACGGCTGGTCTGACTAAAGTTTAAAATTCGTTCCAATATCTCCGTGGCTCATTTGGGTACTCAGGTCCTGTCACTCGCTGCCAACACAATTCTCTCACTATTCAGATTACCTGTGCTTTCTCGCGTTGAGAAAACTCGGTTCTCATTTTCCATTGTAAAGCAGGAGAGATTTCTGAAATACAGACATACAGGAAACATAGAGGGCGCGCATAAGACACCATCAAGCACCTACAGTTCTCAAGAGAGAACTGGATAAGCACCTCCAAAGGATACCTGATCAACCAGGCTGTGACTCATACGTCAGGCTGCGAGCAGCCGCGTCCAACAGCCTGGTTGATCAGTCCAGCAACCAGGAGGCCTGGTCGACGACCGGGCCGCGGGGACGCTAAGCCCCGGAAGCACCTCTAGGTAAGGTAAGGTATATTATTAGCATCATCTCAAAGCTCTCAAAATATTCTCTCTGGAAAGGAGATAAGAGAGGTGTGACATAAGATATACATGGAAGATACTGGAAGGCCAGGGAGCAGATTCACGAAGCAGTTACGCAAGCACTTACGAACCTGTACATCTTTTCTCAATCTTTGGCGGCTTTGTTTACAATTATTAAACAGTTAATGAGCTCCGAAGCACCAGGAGGCTGTTTATAACAATAACAACAGTTGATTGGCAAGTTTCATGCGTATAAACTGTTTAATAAATGTAAACAAACCGTCAACGATTGAGGAAAGATGTACACGTTCGTAAGTGCTTGCCTAACTGCTTCGTGAATCTGGCCCCAGGTCCCTAATTTGCATAGCAATTTAACGACATACTGGAGTGAAAGATATGGCAGGAAATGCAGACACTGAAGAGTGTCTGTCATGGCACTGAAGAGTGTCTGTCATGGCACTGAAGAGTGTCTGTCATGGCACTGAAGAGTGTCTGTCATGGCACTGAAGAGTGTCTGTCATGGCACTGAAGAGTGTCTGTCATGGCACTGAAGAGTGTCTGTCATGGCACTGAAGAGTGTCTGTCATGGCACTGAAGAGTGTCTGTCATGGCACTGAAGAGTGTCTGTCATGGCACTGAAGAGTGTCTGTCATGGCACATAAAGAGTGTCTGTCATGGCACTGAAGAGTGTCTGTCATGGCACTGAAGAGTGTCTGTCATGGCACTGAAGAGTGTCTGTCATGGCACTGAAGAGTGTCTGTCATGGCACTGAAGAGTGTCTGTCATGGCACTGAAGAGTGTCTGTCATGGCACTGAAGAGTGTCTGTCATGGCACTGAAGAGTGTCTGTCATGGCACTGAAGAGTAGGAGTGCCATAGGCACAATCACTATGTGAAGAACCAACATCCAAGGTTGATCAATTCTCTTTAAATAAACATAAGAAATATTGACGAAGCACAAGTGAGCATCTTCAATGAATAATTAAGCAAGTTGCTAGAGGAAATGCGGGATCAAGCGGACTGTAGTGGATATTTAGGGCCTGCGGGCTGCTGCAAGTAGAGGCGTATTGGACGAAGGTATCACAAGAGAAGCCTGGCCCCAGCCCGGGCTTGGAGAGCTCAGTAATATACCAGGACCCACTCGGGTCCTGACAGCTGGGTGGACGGCGCTTCGGATTCGTAGTCCTGAGGTTCCGGGTTCGATCCCCGGTGGAGGCGGAGACAAATGGGCAAAATGTTTCTTTCACCTTGATGTCCCTGTTACCTAGCAGTAAATAGGTACCTGGGAGTTAGACAGCTGCTACGGGCTGCTTCCTGGGGTGGAGGCCTGGTCGAGGACCGGGCCGCGGGGACACTAAGCCCTGAAATCATCTCAAGATAACTTCAAGATAACCACTAAAGATATACACAAGGTAGACCTGTGGCAAAATACTCTCCAAAAAACGTCGCATTTCGCCCGTAGGCGTTACACAAGGCCAAAAATTGTCGTAGTGGAAAATGGAAGCGGCTGGCGAGAGTGACGTACTATCCCGTTTTCTGTTTAAGGTCCATTTGTAGGTTAGGATAAGGGCACTGTAAATTGACCGGTCTCTTGACGTTGGGTCTAGGAAGACGAGCTACTCGATCAACCTCTCCAGGTTTTCAGACATCTACCCCCCCACCTCCTCCCCCTGTCAACACCCCTCTAAGTCGTTAAGACCCGGCCCTTCTTCACGTCAGACCAAGAACACATGAGTATGCACACACACACTGAGGCAAGTGGCCCTGCATAGAGTCCGGGTAGTTAAGTATCCGCGAACGTGCCTTAAGGCTTCCTGGCCTGGGTCCTTCCCACGTGAAATGGTCATTAAATATTAGCTGGCGTGGCACGCTGGCCCTCTGGTGTGGTCTACTCTGCTAGTGCCAGGCGCTGTGAGGGGAAGATAGGTGGCAGTAGGGGGGAATCGACAAGCACGTGCTTGACAGGACGCTGTGTCATGACTGACAGGTGACACGCCCGCGGTCAACATGACTGGCATAACACGTGGTCGGGTAATCAATGCCATCCCCCATTTACATATTGAGAAAATTCACTAGGGCTGTGAGGTTGGGCCCGAACCTGCGATCATGGCTCTGCCAGCCGCATACGCCAGCACTATAGTTACACATTTTGGTACATGGCCACTTGTGTGGCTACTCTGTTGTGTGAAGGGTGACATAGCGTGTGATATTGAAGATGTACCCATCTCGCAGGATGGCTATAGTCGGGTCACGTGATCATTGTAAAGCTCCAGCTATCCCGTCTGTGTGTGTGTGTGTGTGTGTGTGTGTGTGTGTGTGTGTGTGTGTGTGTGTGTGTGTGTGTGTGTGTGTGTGTGTGTGAGTTTAAATAAATTATAGCTTTTTATACTAGTGCTCTCAGGTGATATTTTTCTATCAATCGTAGTTAATCAGTTTTATTATTTTTTTTTATTAATTCCTTAGGTACATCTGCATTAGTGCAGCTACCCTAGACTATATGAAGTGGAGTACAGTGTGTCAAAAAAGCTAACTAGTTGATGCTAAAAAATCCCCATCACACAGGATGGTTAGTCATACAGAGGCATGTGATAAGCAGTATGCACTGGCAGATTCCGGATGCATCTTGAGGATATCATCACCACAGATTGAATAAGGCAGCAGTGGTAATAAAGGTCCCCATCTCGCAGGATGGTTAGTCATACAGGGCCATATGTTTAGTAGCCTGCACTGGAAAATTTTGGGTACACTGTGAGGATATCTTCAAGAATACGAGAGTGAATAAAGTAATTGCAAAGCTCCAGGTACCTCATGCCAACTGACACGGCCTTAGACAGCAAAAGTCTACGGGGAGGGGCTGCCACGTTTCAGTACCAGCCAGCAAAACCGGGCAGATGGTGCCTGTAGTTGTGTATGCTCTGCTTACCGGTTGTGGGACGATCCTATTCTGAGAGTGAGGTATTATGATTTGGAATTGTGTGTGTGTGAGAGAGAGAGAGAGAGAGAGAGATGCTGGAAGGGGAGATGCTATGTGGGAGGATTGTGGGGAAGGGAGGGATGGGAGCTCCTACTGCCCTCTTCCACCTCACCCTCCCACTTCACCCTCCCACCTCACCCTCCCACTTCACCCTCCCACTTCACCCTCCTACTTCACCCTCCCACTTCACCCTCCCACTTCACCCTCCCACTTCACCCTCCCACTTCACCCTCCCACTTCACCCTTCATCACTATACCAGCCTCCAAGGGTTGACGTCCGTGGATATTGAGGATGAAGGATTGAAAGAAGAGGAGGATTAGAGAGATGTAGGCCGAGTGGATGAAGTGGGTGGATGGTGGAAGCGGGTGACGAGAGATGAGTGGGGTTAGGAGGATGGATGAAGGGAGGAGGGCGGATGAAGGGAGGAGGGCGGATGAAGGGAGGAGGGCGGATGAAGGGAGGAGGGCGGAGCAGGAGTGGAGATGAAGGTAAAGGAGCAGTCCAGATATTGATTACCTCACACCCAGAAGTACCCAGACTTAAGTGGTCTGCTCTCAGCTTCTCACTTTTGTCCCCTCTGGCCCACTTTTGCCCCCCCCCCTTGGCCCACTTCTGCCCCCCCCCTCCTTGGCCCACTTTTGCCACACTCCCAGCAACAGCCTGTTGGACCAAGCTCTCACAAGTCGAGGCCGGGCTTGGGGGAGTAGAAGAACTGCCAGAACGTCATTAATGTACAAATCAAGCACAGGTGGTGAATGCCCCCCCTGGGGACGACAGGGGGGAGGTATACCCCCTGGGGAGGATAGGGGGTATACCCGTAGGGAGGACAGGGAGGTATACCCGTAGGGAGGACAGGGAGGTATACCCCTGGTGAGGACTGGGGGAGGGGGAGCGTTTAGAAAAAGTGAGTCACCTTCAGGGAAGCAATTTGTGTTGAGATGATTCACCTGCTTGTGTTGTGTTTTGTCTGCCTGCCTGCCTGCCTGCCTGCCTGCCTGCCTGCCTGTCTGTCTGTCTGTCTGTCTGTCTGCCTGCCTGCCTGCCTGCCTGCCTGCTTGTCTTCCCAATGATGGTGTTAATTGAGTTAAAAATGGGTGTGTCATGGGTGATAATAAGCATGTACTTACCTATCAGTAACCTCGAGAGAGAGAGAGAGAGAGAGAGAGAGAGAGAGAGAGAGAGAGAGAGAGAGAGAGAGAGAGAGGGAGAGAGGGAGAGGGAGGTAGGTCTAGCTCTCTATACCCCAACCTGCTAGCAGTACTGTACATATTATGTTATAATTTAATGTTCTGACGCTCGAAATCTCTGTCGAATCTGGCCTTCAGGTCGTGGATGGAGGTGGCTTCCACAACTACTTCTTCGAGTGCATTCCACTTCTTAACCACTAGTTTTGGGGCAGGTTTTTCCTCGCCCTTCTTTGACTTTTTTCCCCCTCTCCATCTCCTATATCCTGCCCCCTTGAATGAGGGAGTGGAGGGTACTGTGGCATTGTGCCAGAAGCACAGGGAGAGAGAGAGGAGACAGGAGACCTCCATAGCAGGTGCTGGTGCTGGCAAGAGTGCCAGGCACCCTTTGATTTCCTTGTCGGCTCTGGGTCATCCTGTCAAAGAAATGTCACCAGAGACAGAGGGCCGGGAGGCGGTGGCACTCTGGTACGCCGGGAGCTGGTGGCACTCTGGTAGGCCGGGAGGTGGTGGCACTCTGGTAGGCCGGGAGGTGGTGGCACTCTGGTAGGCCGGGAGGCGGTGGCACTCTGGTAGGCCGGGAGCTGGTGGCACTGTGGTAGGCCGGGAGGTGGTGGCACTCTGGTAGGCCGGGAGGTGGTGGCACTCTGGTAGGCCGGGAGGTGGTGGCACTCTGGTAGGCCGGGAGGTGGTGGCACTCTGGTAGGCCGGGAGGTGGTGGCACTCTGGTAGGCCGGGAGGTGGTGGCACTCTGGTAGGCCGGGAGGGTGGCACTCTGGTAGGCCGGGTGGTGGTGGCACTCTGGTAGGCCGGGAGCTGGTGGCACTCTGGTAGGCCGGGAGCTGGTGGCACTCTGGTAGGCCGGGAGCTGGTGGCACTCTGGTAGGCCGGGAGGTGGTGGCACTCTGGTAGGCCGGGAGCTGGTGGCACTCTGGTAGGCCGGGAGGCGGTGGCACTCTGGTAGGCCGGGAGCTGGTGGCACTCTGGTAGGCCGGGAGCTGGTGGCACTCTGGTAGGCCGGGTGGTGGTGGCACTCTGGTAGGCCGGGAGGCGGTGGCACTCTGGTAGGCCGGGAGTGGTGGCACTCTGGTAGGCCGGGAGGTGGTGGCACTCTGGTAGGCCGGGAGCTGGTGGCACTCTGGTAGGCCGGGAGGTGGTGGCACTCTGGTAGGCCGGGAGCTGGTGGCACTCTGGTAGGCCGGGAGGTGGTGGCACTCTGGTAGGCCGGGAGGTCGTGGCACTCTGGTAGGCCGGGAGGCGGTGGCACTCTGGTAGGCCGGGAGCTGGTGGCACTCTGGTAGGCCGGGAGGTGGTGGCACTCTGGTAGGCCGGGAGGTGGTGGCACTCTGGTAGGCCGGGAGGTGGTGGCACTCTGGTAGGCCGGGAGCTGGTGGCACTCTGGTAGGCCGGGAGGCGGTGGCACTCTGGTAGGCCGGGAGGTGGTGGCACTCTGGTAGGCCGGGAGGTGGTGGCACTCTGGTAGGCCGGGAGCTGGCGGCACTCTGGTAGGCCGGGAGGTGGTGGCACTCTGGTAGGCCGGGAGGTGGTGGCACTCTGTTTTATCTCTGTAACCAACTTGTATTCACCTAGTTGTGCTTGCGGGAGTGATACGTACTGTGTAGTACTGTGGTATACACAGTACAAAGTTCCTGTACGCCGGGCCGAGGCACCTCGCCTACCTCGCTGGCCTGCTTCTCTCACTCTTGTATTGGCGCCTGTACCGCTTGGGCACGCCAGGGGACGTGCTTATGAAATACGCAAATAACGAATAAATTATTTTTCTCTGTACTGTTGCGTGCCTTTGAGCCGTTTTCATCAGCCAGGCAGTACCTGGTTGATGGGGTTCTGGGAGTTCTTCTACTCCCCCAAGCCCGGCCCGAGGCCAGGCTTGACTTGTGAGAGTTTGGTCCACCAGGCTGTTGCTTGGAGCGGCCCACAGGCCCACATACCCACCACAGCCCGGCTGGTCCGGAACTTCTCTTAGAAAACAGTCCAGTTTTCTCTTGAAATTTCAAACATTTCCACCATTCGCTGTATCGAACATTTGCGTTTCACGATGAAAATAACAAAGTTCCTGATACGTATGTCAGGTTAAATTAGTTGTTATACTTTAAATATTCGTACGACACAGAATGTGAAATAAAAACGGCGACGTTTCGGTCCAGGACCGAAAGATTGTGACTTCCTTTCAGGTCTGGGTTTGGCTATTGGTCTGAATATTTGTGAAAATGAGTTGGCTTCTTATAGTGCTTGTGTCCGGTAGGTAGTTAGCGAATTGAATTGAACTATCAGGGGAAAGCGCTAAGTCATTATAACTATATAGCACTTGGAAGGGGTCAGGATAAGGATTTGGGATGGGACGGGGAAGGAATGATGCCCCAACCACTTGGACGGTCGGGGATTGAACGCCGACCTGCACGAAGCGAGACCGTCGCTCTACCGTCCAGCCCAAGTGGTTGGACAGGTAGTTAGCGAGAAGCATGGTTTGGAGTGATTTAGGAGTGTAGACATTAGATTTGTTGATTTGTTTAAATTATCCTTTTATCCGTTGAGTACTTATAGAGGGGCGCCGCCCCCCCCCCCCTGCGTGCAAGAGTGGTGACAGGATGACTGTTGATTGTAAAGGGGTCCTCAGCAGGGGGTGTAACGGTCAGTTAATCACTGTGACACGTGTGTGTGTGTGTGTGTACTAACCTAGTTGTACTCACCTAGTTGTGCTGCGGGGGTTGAGCTCTGGCTCTTTGGTCCCGCCTCTCAACCGTCAATCAACAGGTGTACAGGTTCCTGAGCCTAATGGGCTCTATCATATCTACACTTGAAACTGTGTATGGAGTCAGCCTCCACCACATCGCTTCCTAATGCATTCCATTTGTCAACACTCTGACACTAAAAAAGTTCTTTCTAATATCTCTGTGGCTCATTTGGGCACTCAGTTTCCACCTGTGTCCCCTAGTGCGTGTGC
>WNGS01163731.1:692603-714079 GCA_020271785.1 Procambarus virginalis
GGGCAGTGTGTGTGCCACAAGGATGTGTGTGCAGGTGGTGGGTGGTGTGGGCCACAAGGTAAGGGGGAGGTACTGGGGAGGGAGGCAGTGTGGTGCTTACCTAACAGTAGTTTCCCTAACAACGCGGAGAGTGAGGTAGGTCTTCCTGCTCCACCAGAGAGCCTTGTTCCACCTCTTGCGTTCAAATTGAACTATTCTGATGCTCGAATCTTGGTAAAGTTGTGTCTGGAGGTGGCTTCCACAACTTCTTCTTTCCTTCCGTTCGACCTGTTGACCAGCCGGGCAAGGGGCGAGTATTTCCTTCCATTCCTTCGACTCATTTGCATATATCAGAAGGTTGTAAATGAACAAATCCACAAGGGCCGTGACGAGCATTCGAACCTACGTCCGAGAGCATCCCAGACGCTGCCTTAATCGACTGAGCTACGACATGGTAATAAGAATTGCAACCAGAAATTCTACTGAATTTACTTGGATCCTGCAGCCTCTCCGAGACACAAACCTTAGTGTAGTGTGAGAAGGTTGTGTTAAGGTGGAGGTGCGACAGTAAGGTGGAGGAGCGGGATGGTAATGGAGGAGGAGGTAGGGTGGCAGAGGTGCGATAGTGAGCTGAGGACGTTTTTGGCTCAGTTTATTTTCTGCCACACACACATGTGGCTTTTCATTTACAGTGCTAACCACCATATATATAGCTTTTTTGTTGGTCCTCGATGGTCCTCGCCTGACCTTTATCGGGTTAGAGTTCTGTGTCCTACATCTGCTTGATGAGGGATCTGAGAGTTGTTCTACTCCCCAAGCTTGGTCCACACAGGCTGTTGCTTGGAGCGGCCCGCAGGCCCGCTCCAAGCAACAGGTGAGTACTCAAGCAACTCCAAGTGAGTACTGAGCAGTACTCAAGACGGGACAAACAAGTGACTTGAAGAGTACACCATTATGATGGGATCCCTGGATTGAAAGTCTCGTAATCCATCAATCATTTTTCTGGCTGTCGCAATATTTGCTTGGTTATGCTCCCTAAACGTTACGTCGTCAGACATCATTATTCCCAAATCCTTGACATGCGTTTTTCTACTATGGGCAGATTTGATTGTGTTTTGTACCCTGTAGTATGTTAAGGTCCTCATTTTTACCGTACCTGAGTACCTGGAATTTTTCACTGTTCAACATCATATTATTTTCTGCTGGCCAATCGTAAACTTTGTTGATATCTGCTTGAAGTTTTTCAATGTCTTCAGCAGAGGTAATTTTCATTTTTATTTTTGTGTCATCTGCAAAGGACGACACGAAGCTGTGACTTGTATTTTTGTCTATATCTGATATGAGAATACGGAACAGTAGTGGTGTAAGGACTGTACCCTAAGAACAGAGCTTGGACTCGATTTTATTTAATTGACTGTTACTCTTTGTGTTCTGTTAGACAGAAAATCGAGTAAATACGGTCCAACTTTACCAGTTATTCCCATTAACCTCATTTTGTGTGCTATCACTCATGGTAACCATTTATCGAATGCCTTTGCGAAGTTTGTGTATACAACATCTGCATTTTGCATATCTTCAAGAGCTTCTGTGATTTTGTCATAGTGGTTGAGTAACTGTGACAGACAGGATCTGCCCGTTCTAAATCCATGTTGTCCTGGGTTGTGTAACTCATTATTATATTCCATAAAACTAGAAATCTGATTCTTAATCACGCTTTCAAAAACTTTTATGATGTGTGATGTTAGTGCAACTGGTCTATAATTTCTGACCAAAGCAAATTACAAAATCAAAGCCAAGCAAAGCAAATGACGTCATATAGTCATACAGATTGTTGAGCACTCAATTGCAGGTGATTGAAGAATAGGGTGTTTGTGGGGGAGGGATGGGGGGGGGGTGGAGGGATGGAGGGAGAGGGAGCTGGGACACAGAAAACGTGTACAATGCGAGGAAATGGGGGAGACTGAGGTTGAGCGACTTAGCCCAGGAAGAAAACGGAAAGTTTGGCCTTCGGAAACCGTCGATGGGACCGGCTGGGATGATGTGGAGACGTCTGGGAGTGTGTGGGAACGTCTCTGAGGGTGTGGGGACGTCTCTGAGGGTGTGGGGACGTCTCTGAGGGTGTGGGGACGTCTCTGAGGGTGGGGGACGTCTCTGAGGGTGTGGGGACGTCTCTGAGGGTGTGGGGACGTCTCTGAGAGTTTGGGGACGTCTCTGAGGGTGTGGGGACGTCTGGGAGTGTGTGGGGACGTCTCTGAGGGTGTGGGGACGTCTGGGACTGTGTGGGGACGTCTCTGAGGGTGTGGGGACGCCTCTGAGGGTGTGGGGACGCCTCTGAGGGTGTGGGGACGTCTTTGAGGGTGTGGGACGTCGCTGAGGTGTGGGGACGTCTTTGAGGGTGTGGGAAGTCTTTGAGGGTGTGGGGACGTCTTTGAGGGTGTGGGAACGTCTTTGAGGGTGTAAGGACGTCTTTGAGGATGTGGGAACGTCTCTGAGGGTGTGGGAACGTCTCTGAGGGTGTGGGAACGTCTCTGAGGGTGTGGGAATGTCTCTGAGGGTGTGGGAACGTCTCTGAGGGTGTGGGACGTCTTTGAGGGTGTGGGGACGTCTCTGAGGTGTGGGGACGCCTCTGAGGGTGTGGGGACGTCTTTGAGGGTGTGGGGACGTCTCTGAGGGTGTGGGAACGTCTCTGAGGGTGTGGGGACGTCTCTGAGGGTGTGGGGACGTCTGTGAGGGTGTGGGGACGTCTGCGAGTATATAAGGACGGTTGGGATGAAGGGGGAAACGTCTGGGATAGGGGGGATGGGTGGGCTGGCCTCTTGAGATGATGTCCCGGGCATCTGTGTGCTAAGCTACACAGCACCTTTTACCTAAGTTGTTTTTCTATTTATGGAGCATTGATTCTGGCCAAGTACGGTTGGTGCGAGGGAGAGTGTTGTTTGTGTGCCTCCCCTCCCCCTTCCCCTACCTTCCCTCCCCTACTGTACCTTCCCCTCACCTACCCTACCTTTCCCTCACCTACCCTACCTTCCCCTCACCTACCCTACCTTCCCCTCCCCTACCCTACCTTCCCCTCCCTGTTTATGTTGTCATATCACTAATTGGTCCCGGTTTTTATTTTTGTTTTTCGTTATTGTAAACAACCTTACACTTACGATCTCTGATGATGAGTAGTAGCTTGGAAATATTCTCGTTTTCTGTGCATTGGACGCGATAGGTAAGGTGGGTTGGTGGGGTTCGTACGTTCCTGGTTAGGGTAAAAGGTTGGGAGTGTTATAGAAGCAAAAGGCATGGCAGGAAGTGCAAATTGCCCCTGTTGAAGAGGAGAGGTGTAATAGGTATGGTGAGCGAGAATGGTGTCACCATTAAGGGGCCCTTAAGACTGGCACTGTTCAACACTATACTGGTCGACGGTGTTCCAAAAGAGCACTTGATAAACCTCTCTATAAGAGTCGTAATGGCTTGGCGCTTTCTCTCGGTAGCTCCCTTGATACACATCTGTAAAGGCTACTGATCAACCCGGCTGTGATTCAACCGTCAGACATAAGTCTTCGGTAGGTAGTTACACGGTATCCCTCCCTCCCTTCCTTCCTCCTTCCCATGTCTTGTCTACCCCTCTCAGGTCTTATCTCACTCCCTCCATCACTGTCATCTCTACCTTTCCCACTATCATGTCACCCCTTCCTTCCCTCCTCCCCCCCTTCCTTCCTTCCCTTCCACCCTCCCTTCCACCCCTCCCACCTTCTCGTGAGCAATGTGTTTTGTTTTCATTAGACAACACGTTGCTGCTGCTGGTAAAGTTAATATCTTTAAATAAAGATAATATTGTACTTGTTTGAAGGTGAGGCTGAGTCGTGGTTCTGGTGGAGGTGAGCCCGAGTTGTGGTTCTGGTGGAGGTGAGCCCGAGTCGTGGTTCTGGTGGAGGTGAGGCTGGGTCGTGGTTCTGGTGGAGGTGAGCCCCGCGGGGTGAGGCTCTGTGGCCATGATTCGCAATCACCCGCCCTAACAACTGCTCTAATTGCGCCGGTAATGACTTCTGGCATAACGCTAAATGCTTGTCTTTGTAATGGCTGCTTTGGCTGGGCTTGTTCACCGAGCTAATGGTTTCTGTTCTCTCCCACAGGTGAGTGTCTGTGTGATGTGTCACCGTGTGGAGCCACCAGGCTGTTGGTGCCAGTGGGTAAGTTTGATGTGGATTTAGTGCGGGGGGGATGATGTTGGTTAGTATGTCTGAAGAGTACTGTGGTAGTAGTTGTTGTTGGTACACGCTTCAGTACCATCTATACCCCCGGGGTACACACTTCTGTACCTGTCCTGTACGAGTCTACATTAGGACCGGCAGCCACATGCAACATACAATACTGATTGTATAAAAACATACATTCCTATAAAATAATACAAACCCAATATTACAAAATTCATTACAAATGTGAACTCTGTTGGGATTGTTGATTTAAATGTTGCACAGTGAAAAATAGCGCATTGTATATGTCCCCAGAACCATAGAACTGTGAGAAATAGAATATACAGTTTATCGCCACACGAGGTGTAGGAACCGAAGCACGTGAAGAGTTTTACTGAGCGTCAGGAGGATAGCACTACCTCGGCAGCGTCACTCACTTGTTACTGAGCGTCAGGAGGATAACACTACCTCGGTAGAGTCACCCACTTGTTACTGAGCGTCAGGAGGATAACACTACCTTGGTAGCGTCATCCACTTGTTACTGAGCGTCAGGAGGATAACACTACCTCGGCAGCGTCACCCACTTGTTACTGAGCGTCAGAAGGATAACACTACCTCGGGATCGAACAGGTGAACACAAGGACATGGCGCCAAGCTAAGCTAAGAGACCATCCTTAATTTCCTCCGTTTAAGGAGATGCAAACTAGAGGTGCCTGTGAGGTCATTACCATAACCGGTTTGACCCCTTGGGTCAGGTATGGGAGGCGACGGGCGGCCCGGGGTCGGCAGCTGGATGGACCAGTAAGATTTATTCCTGTTCCGGGTGTGAGAATGATTACGTCATAGTGACGTCACATTTCGTGCGCCCCGTGTATAACGGGGCAACATTTGGTCTATTTTCACTAGGTTGGGTTGGTTAATGGGGTAGTGGTGACGCGGTGGGGTGTGGGTGCTTTGGTCCAGGCCTTGGGCCCTGCTTGGAACGGCGCCTCCATTGTTATTGTGTGGTACTGGTGGAGTTAAGGTAGAACGGTTGTGAAGGTGTGGCCTGCCTGCCTGCTTGCCTGGCTGGCTGCCTGCCTGCCTGCCTGCCTGCCTGCCTGCCTGCCTGCCTGCCTGCCTGCCTGCCTGCCTGCCTGCCTGCCTGCCTGCCTGGCTGCCTCTTTCACTATGCACGGACAGACCTTATGGTCCTTGACACATCCTGAAACTGTTCCTAACGACACCAACGACCTTCCCCCCCCCTTCATCCCCCCCCCTCCCCTTCACCCTCTCCCACCACCACCACCTGGGAGAGGTAGTGGTGGGAGGGAAGGACACCACCTGGGAGAGGTAGTGGTGGGAGGGAGGACACCACCTGGGAGAGGTAGTGGTGGGAGGGAGGGACACCACCTGGGAGAGGTAGTGGTGGGAGGGAGGGACACCACCTGGGAGAGGTAGTGGTGGGAGGGGAGGACACCACCTGGGAGAGGTAGTGGTGGGAGGGGAGGACACCACCTGGGAGAGGTAGTGGTGGGAGGGAGGGACACCACCTGGGAGAGGTAGTGGTGGGAGAGAAGGACACCACCTGGGAGAGGTAATGGTGGGAGGGAAGGACACCACCTGGGAGAGGTAATGGTGGGAGGGAAGGACACCACCTGGGAGAGGTAGTGGTGGGAGGGAGGGACACCACCTGGGAGAGGTAGTGGTGGGAGAGAAGGACACCACCTGGGAGAGGTAATGGTGGGAGGGAAGGACACCACCTGGGAGAGGTAATGGTGGGAGGGAAGGACACCACCTGGGAGAGGTAATGGTGGGAGAGAAGGACACCACCTGGGAGAGGTAATGGTGGGAGGGAAGGACACCACCTGGGAGAGGTAGTGGTGGGAGGGAGGGACACCACCTGGGAGAGGTAGTGGTGGGAGAGAAGGACACCACCTGGGAGAGGTAATGGTGGGAGGGAAGGACACCACCTGGGAGAGGTAATGGTGGGAGGGAAGGACACCACCTGGGAGAGGTAATGGTGGGAGGGAAGGACACCACCTGGGAGAGGTAGTGGTGGGAGGGAGGGACACCACCTGGGAGAGGTAGTGGTGGGAGGGGAGGACACCACCTGGGAGAGGTAGTGGTGGAGGGAGGGACACCACCTGGGAGAGGTAGTGGTGGGAGGGAGGGACACCACCTGGGAGAGGTAGTGGTGGGAGGGAAGGACACCACCTGGGAGAGGTAGTGGTGGGAGGGAGGGACACCACCTGGGAGAGGTAGTGGTGGGAGGGACGGACACCACCTGGGAGAGGTAGTGGTGGGAGGGGAGGACACCACCTGGGAGAGGTAGTGGTGGGAGGGGAGGACACCACCTGGGAGAGGTAGTGGTGGGAGGGAGGGACACCACCTGGGAGAGGTAGTGGTGGGAGGGGAGGACACCACCTGGGAGAGGTAGTGGTGGGAGGGAGGGACACCACCTGGGAGAGAGGTCTGTAAGGCCTTGTGTCATTTACAAGTGACTTATAGCGGCGTGTTGTATATAACCCGTTGATAAGATAGCAGCACGGGGACCTGTAGGTCAACAAGGGGTAGATAGCGAGGGTGTACTCATAGATGAGTCTTGACCGGGGGTTCTTGGTTATCTTCAGGCTATCTTGAGATGATTCGGGGCTTTAGTGTCCCTGCGGCCGGTCCTCGACCAGGCCTCCACCCCCAGGAAGCAGCTCGTGACAGCTGACTAACACCCAGGTATCTATTTTACTGCTAGGTAACAGGGGTATAGGGTGAAAGAAACTCTGCCCATTGTTTCTCGCCGGCGCCTGGGATCGAACCCAGGACCACAGGATTACAAGTCCGTGAACAGCGTGCGTTCCATGACTCTTAAACCTCACACCACCGCAGAGGCTGTGTTGAGAGGCGGGACCAAAGAGCCAGAGCTCAACCACCCACCCGCAAGCACAACTAAGTACAACTGGGGGAGTACAGGTCACCCACAGCAACTCCCGCGACCGCTCCAAGCAACAGCCTGGTGGATCAAACTCTCACAAGTCAAGCCTGGCCTCGGGCCGGGCTTGGGGAGTAGAAGAACTCCCAGAACCCCATCAACCAGGTATCAACCAGGACATAGGGCAACTGCCTGCTGAAGCATACAAGGTCTGCTTGAAGCATACAAGGTCTGCTTGAAGCATACAAGGTCTGCTTGAAGCATACAAGGTCTGCTTGAAGCATACAAGGTCTGCTTGAAGCATACAAGGTCTGCTTGAAGCATACAAGGTCTGCTTGAAGCATACAAGGTCTGCTTGACGCATGCAAGGTCTGCTTGAAGCATACAAGGTCTGCTTGACGCATACAAAATCTGCTTGAAGCATATAAGGTCTGCTTGACGCATACAAAATCTGCTTGACGCATACAAAATCTGCTTGAAGCATACAAGGTCTGCTTGACGCATACAAGGTCTGCTTGACGCATACAAAATCTGCTTGACGCATACAAAATCTGCTTGAAGCATACAAGGTCTGCTTGAAGCATGAAAAATTCTCTGTAGAAGACAAAAACTACGAGGCGATATTAATAACGTATTCGGTTGGGCAACGGAAAATAACATTATGTTTAAGAGTGATAAGATCCTGGAGCCAGATTCACGAAGCAGTTACGCAAGCACTTACGAACGTGTACATCTTTCCTCAATCTTTGACGGCTTTGGTTACATTTATTAAACAGTTTAACAAGCATGAAAACTTGCCAATCAACTGTTGTTATTGTTATAAACAGCCTCCTGGTGCTTCGGAGCTCATTAACTGTTTAATAATTGTAAACAAAGCCGCCAAAGATTGAGAAAAGATGTACAGGTCCGTAAGTGCTTGTGCAACTGCTTTGTGAATCTGGCCTCTGGACATCTTTTGTCAATCTTTGGCTGATTTGTTTACAATTATTAAGTAGTTAATGAGTTCCTAATCGCCAGGAGGCTGTTCATAACAATAACAACAGTTGATTGCAACGTTTTTATGTTTGTAAACGGTTTAATAAATGTAACCAAAGCCGTCAAAGATTGAGGAAAGATATACACGTTCGTAAGTACTGTACTTGCGCAACTGCTTCGTGAATCTGGCCCCTGACATTTAGTGAACATAACCGAGCAAATATAGCTGCGGCCAGGAAAATGACAGAATGGATTACGAGAACCTTCAAATCCAGGGACCCCACAGCAGTGCTAAGACTATTTAAATCACTGGTGCTGTCCCGTCTTGAGTATTGCTCGGTACTCACTTCCCCTTTCAGAGCGGGAGAGATCTCTGAAATACCGAGGGAATACAGAGAACATATACGGCAATCGTAGATATGATAAAACATCTAAATTACTTGGACCGTCTCAAAGCTCTCAAAATGTGCTCACTGGAAAGGAGACGAGAAAGGTATCAAATAATATATACATGGAAGATACTGGAGGGCCAGGTCCCAAATTTGCGCAGTAGAATAACAACATTTCTGCAGCGAATGGTGCGAAACGAAATACAGAATAGAACCAGTGAAGAGTAGAGATATCATAGGCATAATCAGAGAGGATATCAGACGCAGAGGTGCCATAGGTCTCAGCATCAGAGGTCCACAGCTGTTCAATATCCCTCCCCCCCCAGCAAGCATCATAAATATTGCTGGAACAAATGTAGAAGTCTTCAAGACGCATTTAGATAAGTTGTTGCAAGAAGTGCCGGACCAACCAGACTGTAGTGGATATGTGGGGCCTGCGGGCCGCTCCAAACAAACAGCCTGTTGGACAAAGTTATCACAAGTCGAGCCGGGGCCAAGCCGAACTCTCGAAACGCTCTCGAGGTATGCTCCAGGTATCACCACCTCTACCAGCAGTACCAACCTTCACAGCCTCCATCTTTAAGCTCCCCCGAGGCAATATTCTGGCGCCCCACCAGCATAAAACCCCGATGGCCACTCCAACAACAATTTTTAATATGCTTCATCTCCATGCGCGGTATGGGGCGAGGCTGTGTGTGTGTGTGTGTGTGTGTGTGTGTGTGTGTGTGTGTGTGTGTGTGTGTGTGTGTGTGTGTGTGTGTGTGTGTGTGTGTGTATGTATGTGTGTGTACTCACCTAGTTGTGCTTGCGGGAGTTGAGCTCTGGCTCTTTGGTCCCGCCTCTCAACCGTCAATCAACAGGTGTACATGTTCCTGAGCCTATTGGGCTCTATCATATCTACACTTGAAACTGTGTATGGAGTCAGCCTCCACCACATCACTTCCTAATGCATTCCATTTGTCAACCACTCTGACACTAAAAAAGTTCTTGTGTGTGTGTGTGTGTGTGTGTGTGTGTGTGTGTGTGTGTGTTTGGGGCGAGGCAGTATTCACCTACTTAGTATTCATCTAGTTGTTCTTGCGGGGGTTGAGCTCTGCTCTTTCGGCCCGCCTCTCAACTGTCAAATCAATCAACTGTTACTAACTACTAACTAATTGTTTTTCCCCCACACACACACCTCAGGAAGCAGCTCCGTAACAGCTGACTAACTCCCAGGTACCTATTTACTGCTAGGTAACAGGGGCATTAAGGGTGAAAGAAACGTTGCCCATTTGTTTCTGCCTGGTCTGGGAATCGAACCCGGCCACAGATTTACGATTCCTGCGCGCTGTCCACTCAGCTACCAGACCCTCCTTCAATGTGTGTGTGTGTGTTTGGTTGAAAGTAATATTTTGTGTGGGTCCTCGCGAGGTGTTGACAGGTGTGGGTCCTCCAGATGTGGGCAGGTGTGGGTCACCAACAACACCTGCACGGGGACAAACGTGCGTGCGTGCGTGTGTGTGAGGGTGTTGTGGCAGTGTGGTGGTCCAATATGTGACGTCCACTATGGTGTTTGATGACGGTCGTGGTTATAGTGGAGCTCTGTGTATAGGTGTGGTTTATGAGGAGGAAGGCCGGGGGGGGGGGTTGATGGGGGGTTGAGATAGGTAGGTGATCAAAAGTGTGTCCCCGTGCAGGTGTTGCTGGTGTTGACTCCACCACCAGAAATGTATTTTTTCCTACATGCCAAAAACATTTCATTACTGTTTTTTTAATAGCAGTAAATAGGTACCTGGGAGTTAGTCAGGTGTCACGGGCTGCTTCCTTTGGGTGGAGGCCTGGTCGAGGCCGGGCCGTGGGGACACTAAGCCCCGAAATCATCTCAAGCACCTCAAGAAACTGACCCTGACTAAAGGAGAGGCAATAGAGGGCCGCTGTCAGAGGTCGGGAGAGGAATATGAGAGGTGGGGTCCCACAAGGCTCAGTCCTGACACAACTACTCTTCCTAATTTACGTGAGGGTCCTGCCTGAGGGAGTGAACTCGTTCCTGGTAGAGCGACGGTCTCGTTTCATGCTGGTCGGCGTTCAATCCCCGACCGTCCAAGTGGTTGGGGCACCATTCCTTTCCCCTCCGTCCCATCCCAAATCCTTATCCTGACCCCCTTCCCAGTGCTATATAGTCGCAATGGCTTGGTGCTTTCTCCCTGATAGTTCCCTTCCCTTGCAGGATGTTACAGGAGCACCTTGACAAACTCCAGGAGTGGGCAACCATGTGGTTGCTAGAATTCAGTCCCAACTAGTGTAAGGTAATGAAGATGGGAAATAGAGATAGGAGAAAAAGATACGGGAGAGGATATAGTCCCCCCTCCTCTGTGGCAGTAAATATGATGCTGGCGAACGTTAGAATGTTATTTACAAACCTAAATGAGGGCTCTTTGAAGGCACAATAGAGCAATATTGTATTAAGCAGCACCCTCCTGGGCCCCGTGCCTTATTAAACATGAAACCAAAATTGACAAAGTACAAAGGTTTGCAACAAGATCAGTGCCAGAGCTAAGAAGGCTGGAGATATGGGGATAGGTTAAGGGAGAGAAACTTACGGTGTGGAAAAGGTGTGAAGGGAAGGAGGCGTGGGGAGGGGGAGAGAGGGAAGGGAAGGGAAGGTGTGGGGAAGGGAAGGAGGCGTGGGAGGGGGGAGAGTGTTGGCGGCGCGAGGATCTGAGTGTGGCGCTCGTCCTCCCAAATGTCAGAGGTCTCTGTAACTCTATCTGATCCTCCTGCCTGCCTCGCCCTAGCTCCTGCCCTGCCTCGCCCTAGATCTCCGGACTGCCATCGCCCGCTTTCTGCCTGCTCGCCTGCCTTCTGCCTGCCATCGCCCAGATTCTTCCTGCCTGCCTCGCCCTGGCTCGCCCTGCCTCGCCCTAGCTCCTACTGTGCATGTGGGGAGGCGGGAGGCGGGGGAGGACTGGAGGAGTGTGGGGAGACGGGAGCGTGTGGGGAGGTTTTGACGGGAGGCCCCGGTGGGGCGACGGGCTGCGTGTGGGGATGACGGGATGCGTGGGGGGAGGACGGGAGGCGTGTGGGGAGGACGGGAGGCGTGTGGGAGGACGGGAGGGTGGGGGGAGGGCGGGAGGAGTAGTGGGCGAGGAGGGGAGGGCGCGTGTGGAGGACGGGAGGCGGTGGGGAGGCCGGGGAGGCAGTGTGGGGAGGACGGGAGCGTGTGGGAGGGACTGGAGGCGTGTGGGGAGACGGGAGGCGTGCCCTGCGGGAGGACGGGAGGCGTGTGGGAGGAGGGAGGCGTGTGGGAGGACGGGAGGGCGTGTGGGGAGGACGATGCGTGTGGGGAGGACTGGCGGCATGTGGGAGACGGGAAGGCGCTTTGCTCGGAGGACGGGAGGCGGTGAGGAGGACGGGAGGCATGTGGGGAGGACGGGAGGCGTATAAGAGGATCAAGTAGAGAGGTGGAGGTGGAGATAGCAGCAGCCCTTGAGTGCCTTCCTGTTTGGCCACTGTGGGTGGCAGATTTCAGTGCCACTAAAGGGTGGGCGTTGGGCTCCGTGGTCTTTTGGCCCCCATTTGGCCACCCTTATTGTGGCACCCCCTGTGGCTACCCTTGTTGTTCCCGTGGCCACCAGAGCTGTAGCTACACTGGGCTAGCTCCAAACACTTGTGTTGTGATCGTAGTGTTCTCTTTGTGGTTCAGATCACGCTACTCAAATTAGTTATTGCTACAGATCATTTTTTGGTGTGTTTGTATTTGTGGGTGGAGGCTTATCATGCCAGACCACCCATGTTATAGTGACTATGTGATCTGGAGCATAAACATGTTGTAAGTGAGAACTGTGGGCCTTCAAGCCACTACAACAATGTTGTAGAAGACACATGATCCTTCGAGCCGCTCCAACCATGTGTATGAAGACACATGATTTCGAGCCGCTCAACCCATGTTGTATAAGACACATGATACTTCGAGCCGCTCAAACATGTGTAGAAGACACATGTCTTCGAGCACGCTCCAACCATTTTGTAGAAGGAAAAGTGATCCTTCGAGCCTCCACAGCTCACTCCTTATATATTCACAAAACAAATCTCTCCCATTTGGTGGTGCTTAGGGACTACAACAACTCTCAAAACCCACTCGCTGTAAACTCCTAGGTACCTGCAGCCCGTAATTGAACCTATGGTGGGTAGGCTTGTGGGGGGAGCGGGGCGGGGGTGGAGGCAAAATATCCCTATGGGAGGCCTCTGGTTCTAATGTGGGTTACATAACTCTCCTCAGCTGGCGGGACATGACTTAACCATCATCTGTATAGAAATGCGTGTTTTTGCTCGCAGCTAATTTCAGTTTTTCTTGCGTCACCGAAATAATTTTTTTTCCGTTTATTAAAACGGTATACATGTATGAGTTTCTTAAGAATGTTAAGCATGTGTTATAGTAGGAGAGTGGTTTCTAATACTGTGTTTGTAATTACAGCAGTGTTGGATAGTACGGTAGTAGTGGAAATATGTACTGTAGTTTGGACTATTATGGTATTTTAATTTTGGATAGTATAGTAGTAGTTAAAACTAGTAATAGGGGGGCAATAAAAAGTGTAATACCAATATAGACCCCCAGCAAGAACAGGGAGCATTTGTGTAAGGATGGCTTTGATGCTAACTGGAAGAGTTGTGGTCGAACACCTCTGATGAGATGTAATTATACATCACCCCCCCCACTCTCTCTTTCTCTCTCTCGCTCTAGTTTTCTCTCTTCTATCTTCTCTCTCTCTCTCTCGTCTCTCTCTCTTCTTTATCTCTCTCTCTTTCTTTCTCTTTCGCTCTGTTTTCTACAGCCATCTCCCCTTGCCTGACTATTACAACCCACCAGCTCACTGCTCGCATACGCCTCCGTACACATGGACTATGAGGAACTACACAGAGACTGAAGGACGTATCAGGGACTGGAACATGTACACAGGACACACTGCCACGGGAGCCAGACACGTCTTGAGTGTGTAGTAAGTGCTCCATTATTAATACTCAAGTGTGTCTAGTGTTAGACACCATTGGAAGTGTTTGATGATTTACATGGGGTGGTGTGTGAGGGCAGGGGTGTGGAGTAGGGTGAAGACGGGGAGGGGTAGGGGCTGTGGCAGTGAGGAGCCATACCTATGATCTAAATAGTGGAGTCCACCCTGCTACTGGGTTGAAGGTGTGTCTGTGGGGTGGGGAATCTTAAAAGTATAGCACAGGGATCGGCATAGGACAACACGGCGTGAGGTCTTCCTGGACACTCAGCCACAGCTACCAACGCTCGGCATGGTTGCGGTTCCCCGGTCGCGTGTGTCAGGGAGGGCCATGAGTGTGTGGGTCGATCCACTTAATGACCGCAAGGGTTTCGCTGATGCTGAGTTAGAGGCTTCGTGTCACTAAATTCTACGAAATCCCGCTACTCAGAGCAATAAATCCCAGTAGCACGGGGCTATGGTGAGCCGTTTATAAATTTTGAAACTGCGGAAGCGAAACTGCACAACTTTCACCATGTGTCTTCCTCGTGTTGTTCTTAACTTCGTTGATCCAAACCTATTACTATTCCCCCCTTTTATCCGCTGTATCTTCCTCACACCTCACTTTCTTAGAGAAGTAAATTATCAAATCATATAAACAATAAAATTATTCGTTTAATGCTTGTACATTGTATTCAGATTTAGGATTCATTTTTTTAAGCTTTGGCCGGGTAGGGTGGTTAATCTCTCTAACAAATAAAGTTTTGCAGTTCTGGGCTTCAATTTGTCGTAGTTCATATTATCGCTCCGCTACATATTTGGAACTGATAGTGCATACGCGGCATAGCAGGGTATCTTTAGCTGGAGATGATTCGGGGTTTTAGGTCCCGCTGCCCTCGTCCTCGAACAGGCCTCAACCCCCAGGAAGCAGCCCGTGACAGATGACGAACAATCCATGGGTACTATTTACCTGCTAGTTATTTATCTTTTTTTTTCTCTTTCCCCGGTTTTTTTTTTTTTTTTTTTTTTTCTTGGTGTAAACAGGGGCATTTAGGGTGAAAGAAAACTCTGACCAATTGTTTCCGCGGCGCCTGGGTTCGAACCCAGCACCACAGGAATCACAAGTCCAGCTTGCTGTTCCGCTCTGCGACCGGGTACATGAAGATGGAGAATACATTGGATGTTTTTATTACATAGTTATTTGCATTCTGATCTCGCTAAGCTTTGATATTTTTTTTATCCGATTTATCCGTTTTAAGTAATATCAATAAATCTTTCTTATTATTGAGAAAATCCACTGGGACTATAGGTAGGAACGAACCCACGACCCCGGCATCGCCAAGTCGCATACTCTCCAATTAGACTCATTGACTGTAAAAAAAAACTAAAAGGGAATCCTACGGAATCACAGTGAGTCAGGAAGCAACTACTGAAGCCGTCCAGGGGTTATGTACTGAAAGCCAGTCCAGTGGTTATGTACTGAATCCGTCCCAGTTGGTTATGTACTGAAGCCAGTCCCAGTGGTTATGTACTGCAGCCAGACACAGTGGTATGTACTGAAGCCAGTCCAGTGGTTATGTACTGAAGCCAGTCCAGTGGTTTGTATGAAGCAGTCCCGTGGTTATGTACTGAAAGACCAGTCCCAGTGGTTATGTAATAAGACAGTCCCAGTGGTTATGTATGAAGCAAGACCCAGGGGTTATACTGAAGCCAAACCAAGGTTATGTACTGAAGCAGTCCAGTGGTTTATGTACTGAAGCCAGACCCCGTGGTTATGTACTGAAGCCAGTACCAGTGGTTATGTAATGAAGCCATTCCAGTGTGTTATTGTAAGGAAGCAGGCCCAGTGGTTAATTGTACTGAGGCAGACCCACTGTTTATGTACTGAAGCCAAACCCAGGGTTTATGTACTGAAGCCAGTCCCCGTGGTTCTGTACTGAAGCCAGTCCAGTGGTTATGTAATGAAGCCCAGACCCAGCGTTTATGTACTGAAGCCAGACCCAGGGGTTATGTACTGATTGCCAGACCCAGTGGTTAGGTTACATGAGCAGACCGTGGTTAGTACTGAAGCCAGACCAGTGGTATTTATGGAAGCCAGAACAGGTTTTGGTTATTGTCTGTCTGAAGCCAAACCCAGTAACCCAGCCAGTACACGGAAATCGACATTAATATGACGTCACAATCAATGAATCAGTTTGATGTCGAGTGGATTATTGATGTTGTTAATATGTGTGTTAAATACGGCGTCTTTCTACGGTGAGAGGTGAGAGGAGGGCGGAGGGGGGGGGTGATGATGCAGTGAAGGGTGAGGGGGGAGCTCAAGACAGGGCTGCTGAGAGGAAACACAAGCCAGGAGAGGTATTGATTCCTCCCACCTCCCACTCTACCCTACATCGTGGCCCATAAACCCCATCACTCTCTCCCCCACACTGCCCCCCCCCCCAACTAGCCCTCTCGCTACTCCTCCTTCAAAGCTTACTACAACTCCACCACATTACTACATCTCTCCCCCCACCGTATCATCAAAGTGGTGTACGCCACCCACACGAGCCAGTACGCTCACCACTGTCCAGTACCCCCAACAACTAGCCAGTACGCCCCACATATTACGCCATTACACCACACAATACGACAGTACACCCCACACGACGCATACCCACCACACTAATACCGTGACACCCCCATTCTAGCCAGTACCACCACACTATCGCCATTACCCCCACACACGCAGTCCGCCAATCCTACACTAAGCCGGACCCCACACACTAAGCCAGTACACCCACCATCACATACTCCAGTACACCCACACGACTCCCGTACCCCCCAACTACTCCAGTACACCCACACTCACTCCAGTACCCCCACACTAACTCCAGTACCCCCGCATACTTACAGCTACCCATACACACTACTCCAGTACCCCCCCACAAATCAGTACCACCACACATACGACAGTAACCACCCAAAATCCAGTACCCCCCACACTAATCACAGTACCCCCTAACACTACTCAGGTACCCCCTCACACTCAGTACCCCCACACACTCCAGTGACCCCAAAACTACTCCAGTAAACCACCACACTAATCAGAAACAATACTCCCCACAATACTCCGTACACACCACACTACTCCAGTACCCCAACACTACTCCCGTACTCCACCACACTACGCAGTACTACCCCCCACCATACTCCGGACTCATAAAAATGAATTCCATGTAATCCCACCCACTATCAAGTACTCCCCCCACACTACTCCAGTACCCCCCCACACGACGTCATAGTACAACACTAATCCAGTACCAACACACATATCAGGATCCCACACATCTACGCCAGTTTAATCTACCACTACTCCAACTCCACCACACTACTACATACTACCACCCACACTAATCCAGTACCCCCACACTACTCCAGTACCCCGCACACTACTCCAGTACCCCGCACACTACTCCAGTACCCCGCACACTACTCCAGTACCCCGCACACTACTCCAGTACCCCGCACACTACTCCAGTACCCCGCACACTACTCCAGTACCCCGCACACTACTCCAGTACCCCGCACACTACTCCAGTACCCCGCACACTACTCCAGTACCCCGCACACTACTCCAGTACCCCGCACACTACTCCAGTACCCCGCACACTACTCCAGTACCCCGCACACTACTCCAGTACCCCCCCACTACTCCAGTACCCCCCCACACTAATACCAGTTACCCCCCACACTACTCCACAGTACCCCCACAATATCCAGTACCCACACTACTCCAGTACCCCGCACACTACTCCAGTACCCCCCCACTACTCCAGTACCCCCCCACAATATCCGTACCCACCACAATACTACTATACCCCACCACACTACTCCAGTACCCCCCCACAACAATCAGTACTCCCACACGACTCCAGTTACCACCACACTGCTCCAGTAAACCCCTACACCCCTCCAGTACCCCCCACACTACTCCAGTACTCCCCCACACTACTCCAGTACTCCCCCACACTACTCCAGTACTCCCCCACACTACTCCAGTACCCCGCACACTACTCCAGTACCCCGCACACTACTCCAGTACCCCGCACACTACTCCAGTACCCCGCACACTACTCCAGTACCCCGCACACTACTCCAGTACCCCGCACACTACTCCAGTACCCCGCACACTACTCCAGTACCCCGCACACTACTCCAGTACCCCGCACACTACTCCAGTACCCCGCACACTACTCCAGTACCCCGCACACTACTCCAGTACCCCGCACACTACTCCAGTACCCCGCACACTACTCCAGTACCCCGCACACTACTCCAGTACCCCGCACACTACTCCAGTACCCCGCACACTACTCCAGTACCCCCCCACACTACTCCAGTACCCCCCCACACTACTCCAGTAACTCCAACCACAATACTGGCGTAGTGTGGAGAAAACGTAGTGTGCAATACCCCAAATTCAAACTAATGAATTATTAGTTCAATTCATGAATACTAATATTGAAACTAAAATATTATTAAACTAATTATATTTTGTTGCATTTTTCAGACCCTGCGATCTTAGATGATTTGGAAGCTCAAGGCTGAGAGGAAGATACGTCTATTAGGAATATAAATTGATAATAATTCTTATTTTAATAATAAATGAATTATTCAATGTGGTGAAACACTCCAGTCTACGTCATAATTGATACTTTTAATCTTCAGTAAATATTTCTGCAAGCTTGTGTTTCCTTGGTCCAGTCTGTAGGGCTTGGTTAGGGTTTAGGGTTTTCTGAAATGTGGCCATTTTTATGTCTCAAGTATGAGGTGAATGTCTTATGTGGAGGAAGTTAGAATTAATGGTTAATAACAATGTTATGTTCCTGTTTAAGATTTAGTTTGTAAATTATTGTTTCTGGGTTGATTTTATGTGAATATTGCTGCTGTCTAAATTGGTTGGTAAACCAATTTGGTTTGAATTGTATGCAAGTTGTCTAGATAGGTTGTTGAGCTGTGTTAATCTGCTCTGTCTCTGTCTCTGTCTTGTCTGTCTGTCTCTCTATGTCTCCCTCTCTCTGTTACCGTCTCTCTCTATGTCCTTCTCTCTCCCTCCTCACTCTCTCTCCTCCTATCTCTTCTCTCCATCTCGCTCTCTCCTCTCTCTTCTCTCTCTCTCGCTCTCTCTCTTCTCCACATCTTCCCCCTCTCTCTACTCACTCTCTCTCCTCTCTACACCTCTCCTCACTTCCTTCCCCCCACTCTCACTCTCTCTCTCTCTCTCTCTCACTCTCTCTCTCTCTCTCCTCTCTCTCTCTTCTCTCATTTTTCTTCTTTGCCTTTCTTCTCCTCTCTCTCCTCTCTCCTCTCTCTCTCTCTCCTCTCACTCCTCTCACTCTCTCTCTGAGTTCGAGGGCGAGGTTGAGAATGGAGGCGGAGAGGTACGTAGTAAAACATCTCCATTTCCTGTCTTTGAAGTTGCCAGTGACCTAGTTGCTGAAACAACCCACAGCTTCCCCCTCTCCCTCCCCCCTACAAGGAACTCTTTGAAGTGTCCATCCAACATACCCCTGCACCCCTGCCCAACCCCCCCCCTCCACCACTGCAACACCCTACCCCCTCCACCCCTGCAAGGGACCATCGCCCCCCCTGAAGCAGTACCTACCGTGCTCCAGCTCGGACTGTAGTGTGGTTAAAAACGGCAATAGAGTCCAAATTGTGATGTGTCAGTTGTTGTGCCGGACAACCGGAGCTGTGGTGGGCTACTGGTGGCCTGCGGGCCGGCTCCAAGCAACAGCCTGGTGGATCCCAAACTCCACAACGACCTGTCGCGGGCTTGGGGGTAGAAGCAACTCCCCGAACCCCATCAACAGGTTCACAGGTATCAACCATGTACCACAGCGACAGTCCGTGGTACAGTCACGTACAAGCTGTTACATACCACATCACAGGTTCACCTTCGCATGGCTACAGCAGGTCACGTGACCCGAGGAAGGGTGACAACAAATGACGTCATAGTTGTGGTGAGTGTGACTTCAAAATATACTCAAACTATACTCAAAAATGCTAAAAAACATACAGTTAATGTTACGATGGACTGTGGTGTTGGGAAGGACATCAACTTGACGTAAGAAATATGGCAGGAGGAATGGGAGGGGGAGGGGGGACAGTCAGAACTTAGGAGAAGGGGGGGGAGTGGTAATTAGGAGAAGGGGGGGAGGGGTACTTAGGAGAAGGGGTAGGGGAGACGGAAGGAAGTCCTTCTGTCAGGAAGATAATTGTCCTTAGAGTCAGTCAGAGGGGCTGAATACAACAAGCTGTGGCTTAATGTTGCCTGCCTGTCTGGTTTTGTGCTGCCTGGCTGGGGTTGTTGTGGTCCTTGGGTTGTTGTCCTTGGTTGTGGTTCTGCAGTCTGGGGTGTGCTGCCTGTCCTCGGGCGGTTTGCTGCCGCTCTCCGGTTCTTTCTGGGGGGTTGCTGCCTGTCTGGGGGTTGCTGCTGCCTGTCTGGTGTGTTGCTGCCTGTCTAGGGTGTTGCTGTCTGTCTGGGTGGTGTTTGTGTCTGGGTGTTGCTGCCTGTCTGGGGGGTTGCTGCCTGTCTGGGTGTTGCTGTCTGTCTGGGGGTGTTGCTGCCTGTCTGGCGGTGTTGCTGCTGTCTGGGGTGTTGCTGTCCTGTCTGGGGTGTTGCCTAGCACTGTTCTGGGGTGATCGCGTCTGTCTGGGGGTGTTGCTGTCTGTCTGGCGGTGTTGCTGCCTGTCTGGGTGTTGCTGCCTGTCTGGGGGGTTGCTGCCTGTCTGGGTGTTGCTGTCTGTCTGGGGGTTGCTGCCTGTCTGGGTGTTGTTGTGTCTGGGGTGTTGCTGTCTGTCTGTAACACACGTGGTGGTGTTAACAATCCTACCCCTCTACCACAACACCCTGAGCGGGCCACTCAGAGGCTTGGGGACACCCCTGGGGGAGGAGGGGAAGTGCTTGATGGGGACCCCTTGTTGTAGGGGGTCCCATTGCGATTATGCAGTTCAGTTTTCGCCACCAATCTGTAGACGGAACTTTTAATTCCTTGATCATATGCATTGAAGGACGGGAAAGGTTCATCCTGGAGTTTAGGAACTTTCTTATTGAAGCGAGATGTGTTAAGAAAGCTTAGCTTAAACTCGATAGAAAAGATAAGAGGAAGATGAGGACATGACTGAAATAGGCAAATGGGTGTGAAGATATAATTGGCCGGATATTAATAGGTTTTGATAGAGTTTTGACACAAAATATTGTGGTATCAGCGAATACACGCTGAATACGCTTTAGATTCAGAAAGGAATTGGGTAATTTGCTGATTATGAAGTAGGGATTCAGATTTCCAAAATAGGTTAGCGGGTAATATATATGATCAGACAACGCAAGGATTCTTGAATCAACCGGTCTGGAATTCAGACGTCAGATTGCGAGCAGCGACATCTAACAACCTCGTTGACTGATAACCAAACCGAGAGGCCTGGTTTTGGTAATCCCTCGGAACTAACTTAGTAACCTCGAAGGAAGGTTAGAGTCGCTGAGAGTGTTGTTTCAAGCGTAGGTTATATGAATAAGTTTGGGTGATATCTATTCAGCCCGGTGTCCCGGCCTGACGCGGGACCCACATATGGGTTGAGGCGAGGAAATATGTCGGGGGACCTATTGCCAGACACGGTGGTCAACAGCTTAGCCTCCTCATCCTGAGCTTGAGGCTCTATAAGCTGAGTTTGGCGGCCCACCTGTCGCACACCGGAAGTGACAAGCTTCCCACTGCTTTGTGTGACACTTCAAAGGTGTTCTAAAGCTTTGTATTAGCTTGCGTGACGTGGACGGGAATTTCTGCCGCGGTATCCGGTCCAGTTCTCCCGCGCTGACACGAGGCGCGCTGACGCGCCGTCATATCCTCCCAGTCAGGTTTCTTCTGGCTTGGGTTCAATTCGCTTCCTAATCTTATTGGGGACATTTTTTTGTGGCAGGGCTGCCGCCCTATCTCGAGTACCCTTCACTAGGGTGGGTGGTGGGTGGGCACGATGGCTGGTGGGGCCGCTCTGAACCCACCCACCCCTACCCATCGCCCTCTCGACTTTCTGGCGT
>WNGS01163731.1:728515-740377 GCA_020271785.1 Procambarus virginalis
CCCTTGATTTGTAGAGCATTTGTAATCTGATTAAGTCTTGCTCTTGGAATATCAAATAGGTACTTGTTTCTGGTGTGGTGCTCATGGGTTCTGTTACAACCTTCTAGGAAGCTTTCGAGGTCAGGATTGGCATTACAGTTCAGCGTTTTATATATATATATATATATATATATATATATATATATATATATATATATATATATATATATATATGTATAATACACATGAGAGGATGTGCAGTGACTTAATATCTAACATATTCAGAGATTTGAGTAAGGGTACCGAGTGATGTCTGGGGGCAGAGTTGGATATTGTCCTAATAGCTGCTTTGTGTTGAGTAATTAGAGGAAGTAAATGATTTTGGGTAGCAGAACCCCAAGCACAAACACCATAGTTGAGATAAGGATGAGACTGCATAGTTGAGATTTTAACGTAAATATATTGATCTAAAATATTGTACAACAAAAATTGTCAAGTAACATCTCATAGGTAACCTTATGAGACCTTTAAGCAAACGATAAGGAGAAAAACAACCTATGAGAAGACACTATAAAACAGGAAGAGAAAAGGGGACTTGCTCCACGTTTACCCATCCATCAGAACTGCAAATTCGCCAATCTCAGAGTTAATGGGTCAATCTCCACGGCATAAAACTTCATCTCCAGGACTCCTCACCTCCGTCACCCCGGCAACGGTGGTGCCACCGTGCAGGGGGGAGGTGCCCCCCAGGCTCCACCACCAGGCACCACCACCATCAGGCACCACCACCAGGCTCCACCACCAGGCTCCACCACCAGGCTCCACCACCAGGCTCCACCACCAGGCACCACCACCAGGCTCCACCACCAGGCTCCACCACCAGGCACCACCACCACCAGGCACCACCACCAGGCTCCTGCCCCAACCACCACAGCATATTTAAACATTTAACGCACAATTTCCTGGCATGGCGGGACGTCATTCAGATTAACGCTGGGACAAGACTGGTCATCACGGGAGCGGCCGCTTGGTCTCAATCACTGACCAAAACATCAAATACCGGCTAAAATTAACTAATATTACGCTGTTAGTTATAATTAACATTAATCCAAAAGCAACACTATTTCCCAAGTGTTCCCCTGACCCCCCATGGCGTCTCTGTGACCTGGTCACGAGGGGCTTGACCTGCGCGTCTACGGCACCTAGGCACCCAGTGTCTCTGTAGCCCGAGGTGAGGAGCTATGCACCTCAGATACATCAGGGGAGCACTAAGGCCTCACCAAGAGGACGCTGTGTCCCTCCCTCACTGTAACCTGTGAAATATTTATCTAAGGTATTTATCTAAGGCGCATAAACACGTGACAGGCGGCGCCGCCACGCACTCTCTTCCATAACTGATGGGCAGTGGGTGTAAGTGTAGCGGTGACGTCATACACACACAATCATAGCAAAACCGCTTTCTGGAAGCTCACGCAGGTCAATACACGCACGCACGCACACACACACACACACACACACACACACACACACACACACACACACACACACACACACACACACACACAGCTAAGCAAGAAAGTAAAAGGGCATGAAGAAACTATAGAAATAACAGGACACTTGAGAGCAAAGAAGGTTACGAGAGAGCCAGGAATGAATACGTCAGGGTGAGAAGAGAGGCAGACGGGCAATATGAAAACGACATAGCAAGCAAGGCTAAGACTCAACCCTAATTGCTGCACATCCACATCAGGAGAAAGACAACAGTGAAGGAACAGGTAATGAAACTGAGGATAGGGGCAGACAGATTCAATACAAACGACAGAGAAGTTTGTGAGGAACTCAATAAGAAATTCCAGGAAGTCTTCACATTGGAGCAAGGAGAAGTTCTAGAGATAAGGGACGGAATAGTTAACCAGGCAATACTAGAGAAATTTGAGATTACCAGTTGGGATGTAAGGAAGCTTTTGCTAGAGTTGGATGTGACAAAGGCTATAGGCCCGGATGGAATATCGCCATGGATACTATAGGAAGGAGCAGAAGCACTGTGCCTGCCACTCTCCATGGTGTATAACAAATCACTGGTAACTGGTGAACTGCCAAAACTGCCCCCCCCCACACACACAGGCAGCCCCCCCACACACACAGGCAGCCCCCCCCACACACAGGCAGCCCCCCACACACACAGGCAGCCCCCCCCCACACACAGGCAGCCCCCCCACACACACAGGCAGCCCCCCACACACACAGGCAGCCCCCCCCCACACACAGGCAGCCCCCCACACACAGGCAGCCCCCCCACACACAGGCAGCCCCCCCCCCCACACACACACAAGGCAGCCCCCCCCCCACACACACACACAGGCAACCCCCCCCACACACAGGCAGCCCCCCCCCCACACACAGGCAGCCCCGCCACACACACACAGGCAGCCCCCACCCACACGTACACACAGGCAGCCCCCACCCACACGTACACACAGGCAGCCCCCACCCACACGTACACACAGGCAGCCCCCACCCACACGTACACACAGGCAGCCCCCATCCACACACACACAGGCAGCCCCCATCCACACACACACAGGCAGCCCCCCCCACACACACACAGGCAGCCCCCCCCCACACAGGCAGCCCCCACACACACACAGGCAGCCCCCCCCCCACACACACAGGCAGCCTCCCCACTCTGGAAGACAGAAGAGTAAGGGGAGACATGATCACAACCTACAAAATCCTTAGAGGAATCGACCGGGTAAACAAGGATAAACTATTCAACACTGGTGGGACGCGAACAAGGGGACACAGGTGGAAACTGAGTACCCACATGAGCCACAGAGACGTTAGAAGGAACTTTTTCAGTGTCAGAGTAGTTAACGGATGGAATGCATTAGGCAGTGATGTGGTGGAGGCTGACTCCATACACAGTTTCAAATGTAGATATGATAGAGCCCAGTAGGCTCAGGAATCTGTAAACCAGTTGATTGACAGTTGAGAGGCGGGACCAAAGAGCCAAAGCTCAACCCCCGCAAGCACAACTAGGTGAGTACATCCACAGCACCTGTAATGTGGTCACCTCCACCTGGACAACAGAAACGTTTCCTCTCGAAGTATGTCTGCCACAGAGCTCGGTGAGGTGTCCATGAATCATTAAGTCCCCTACAAGATTCCCCTAGTAATCTAGGACTTGTAGAGTAATCTATGACTTGTAGAGTAATCTAGGACTCGTAGAGTAATCTAGGACTCGTAGAGTAATCTAGGACTTGTAGAGTAATCTATGACTTGTAGAGTAATCTAGGACTTGTAGAGTAATCTAGGACTCGTAGAGTAATCTAGGACTTGTAGAGTAATCTATGACTTGTAGAGTAATCTAGGACTCGTAGAGTAATCTAGGACTCGTAGAGTAATCTAGGACTTGTAGAGTAATCTATGACTTGTAGAGTAATCTAGGACTTGTAGAGTAATCTAGGACTCGTAGAGTAATCTAGGACTTGTAGAGTAATCCAGGACGCGTAGAGTAATCTAGGACTTGTAGAGTAATCTAGGACTCGTAGAGTAATCTAGGACTTGTAGAGTAATCTAGGACTCGTAGAGTAATCTAGGACTTGTAGAGTAATCTAGGACTTGTAGAGTAATCCAGGACGCGTAGAGTAATCTAGGACTCGTAGAGTAATCTAGGACTTGTAGAGTAATCTAGGACTTGTAGAGTAATCCAGGACGTGTAGAGTAATCTAGGACTTGTAGAGTAATCCAGGACGTGTAGAGTAATCTAGGACGTGTAGAGTATTCCAGGACGTGTAGAGTATTCCAGGACGTGTAGAGTATTCCAGGACGTGTAGAGTATTCCAGGACGAGTAGAGTATTCCAGGACGTGTAGAGTATTCCAGGACGTGTAGAGTATTCCAGGACGTGTAGAGTATTCCAGGACGTGTAGAGTATTCCAGGACGAGTAGAGTATTCCAGGACGTGTAGAGTATTCCAGGACGTGTAGAGTATTCCAGGACGTGTAGAGTATTCCAGGACGTGTAGAGTATTCCAGGACGTGTAGAGTATTCCAGGACGTGTAGAGTATTCCAGGACGTGTAGAGTATTCCAGGACGTGTAGAGTATTCCAGGACGTGTAGAGTATTCCAGGACGTGTAGAGTATTCCAGGACGTGTAGAGTATTCCAGGACGTGTAGAGTATTCTAGGACGTGTAGAGTATTCCAGGACGTGTAGAGTACTCCAGGACGTGTAGAGTATTCCAGGACGTGTAGAGTATTCCAGGACGTGTAGAGTATTCCAGGACGTGTAGAGTATTCCAGGACGTGTAGAGTATTCCAGGACGTGTAGAGTATTCCAGGACGTGTAGAGTATTCCAGGACGTGTAGAGTATTCTAGGACGTGTAGAGTATTCCAGGACGTGTAGAGTATTCCGGGACGTGTAGAGTATTCCAGGAGACCGCAACAGTTTGTCATTTTTTATTACGATTTAATTCTTAATTCGTATTACCAACACTCCATCGACTATTATAATGACTCTCGTCCTTCCTGTCTGTCATTTGTTCTTGCAACGTTGTAATATGTATGCTCACCATCATCCTCTCCTTGCAACCCATTACTCAACATCCTCTCCTTGCAACCCATTGCTCAACATCCTCTCCTTGCAACCCATTGCTCAACATCCTCTCCTTGCAACCCATTACTCAACATCCTCTCCTTGCAACCCATTACTCAACATCCTCTCCTTGCAACCCATTACTCAACATCCTCTCCTTGCAACCCATTGCTCAACATCCTCTCCTTGCAACCCATTGCTCAACATCCTCTCCTTGCAACCCATACTCAACATCCTCTCCTTGCAACCCATTACTCAACATCCTCCTCTTGCAACCCATTACTCAACATCCTCTCCTTGCAACCCATTACTCAACATCCTCTCCTTGCAACCCATTACTCAACATCCTCTCCTTGCAACCCATTACTCAACATCCTCCTCTTGCAACCCATTACTCAACATCCTCTCCTTGCAACCCATTGCTCAGCATCCTCTCCTTGCAACCCATTGCTCAACATCCTCTCCTTGCAACCCATTACTCAACATCCTCTCCTTGCAACCCATTACTCAACATCCTCTCCTTGCAACCCATTGCTCAACATCCTCTCCTTGCAACCCATTGCTCAACATCCTCTCCTTGCAACCCATTACTCAACATCCTCTCCTTGCAACCCATTACTCAACATCCTCTCCTTGCAACCCATTACTCAACATCCTCCTCTTGCAACCCATTACTCAACATCCTCTCCTTGCAACCCATTGCTCAGCATCCTCTCCTTGCAACCCATTACTCAACATCCTCTCCTTGCAACCCATTACTCAACATCCTCTCCTTGCAACCCATTACTCAACATCCTCCTCTTGCAACCCATTACTCAACATCCTCTCCTTGCAACCCATTGCTCAACATCCTCTCCTTGCAACCCATTACTCAACATCCTCCTCTTGCAACCCATTACTCAACATCCTCTCCTTGCAACCCATTGCTCAGCATCCTCTCCTTGCAACCCATTACTCAACATCCTCTCCTTGCAACCCATTACTCAACATCCTCTCCTTGCAACCCATTACTCAACATCCTCCTCTTGCAACCCATTACTCAACATCCTCTCCTTGCAACCCATTGCTCAACATCCTCTCCTTGCAACCCATTGCTCAACATCCTCTCCTTGCAACCCATTGCTCAACATCCTCTCCTTGCAACCCATTGCTCAACATCCTCTCCTTGCAACCCATTGCTCAACATCCTCTCCTTGCAACCCATTGCTCAACATCCTCTCCTTGCAACCCATTGCTCAACATCCTCTTCTTGCAACCCATTGCTCAACATCTCTCCTTGCAACCCATTGCTCAACATCCTCTTCCTTGCAACCCATTGCTCAACATCCTCCTCTTGCAACCCATTGCTCAACATCCTCTCCTTGCAACCCATTGCTCAACATCCTCTTTTGCAAACCATTGCTCAACATCCTCTCCTTGCAAACCCATTGCTCAAAATCTCTCCTTGCAACCCATTGCTCAACATCCTCTCCTGGCAACCATTGCTCAACATCCTCTCCTTGCAACCCATTACTCAACCATCCTCGCCTTGCAACCCATTACTCAACATCCTCTCCTAATGACTCTCGTCCTTCCTGTCTGTCATTTGTTCTTGCAACGTTGTAATATGTATGCTCACCATCATCCTCTCCTTGCAACCCATTACTCAACATCCTCCTCTTGCAACCCATTGCTCAACATCCTCTCCTTGCAACCCATTACTCAACATCCTCCTCTTGCAACCCATTGCTCAACATCCTCTCCTTGCAACCCATTACTCAACATCCTCTCCTTGCAACCCATTACTCAACATCCTCCTCTTGCAACCCATTACTCAACATCCTCTCCTTGCAACCCATTACTCAACATCCTCTCCTTGCAACCCATTACTCAACATCCTCCTCTTGCAACCATTGCTCAACATCCTCTCCTTGCAACCCATTACTCAACATCCTCTCCTTGCAACCCATTACTCAACATCCTCTCCTTGCAACCCATTACATTAGTGTGCAGTTGTTGTACTAAAGGGTCTTTCTGACATCTCTGCAACACGCGTCAAGTTCTCAAACGTGACCTTCAGTTCTGCAGCTTTTTAATATTATATGAACTTTATCCTTTGTGTGTTCATCAGTCCTTTGTGTTATCAAATCCTCACCTGGCATATTCCTTAATGGGGGATGATGGACACTTCCCTCCACTTGTCACTGTAGTCGTCTCACTCTCACACTTCCCAGACAACCTTCTGGCCTGTCTCTAGAATGTTTATATTTCAATGTTTCAGTAGGGTGTAGAGGCCGGCTGAAGCACCACACTGGAGGCTGGTGCTCAGGAGTTATGTGCACGGTTCTCAAAACTTCCTTGTAATGGTTCCTCATTAACATCTTGATGTGTGGGTTTAAGGTCATATTTAATACGTGGTTAATTTTCTTTCTCAAGATTCTGAAAGTTGCTGTCTTGCCCCTTCGTCTCGGTAGTGTTACTATGGTAAAGCCTTCACGATTACCAGGGTCCACGAGCCGTCTTCTACACCTTTCTTGAACTACTTTAAGGTCCTTCAACTATTTCTTTATTCCCTATCTGTTCTATTTCTTCCCATTGAATTTGGAAGAAATACATATATTTCAATTCCCTGTCAGGTGATATTTGTTACAAACAGTACGGACTCCAGGTAACGATCTTAGCTGAACAACGGTCGAGTCGTATCACCACTCGTGTTCTCTCACAGTAAGCCTCTTGCTCCTGTCAGAATGGTACTCCCTCGTCTATCCCACCTCTTCTCCACTATACCAACTTTGTTCTAAAGTGACAATTATTTTTTTCATACATTTCCCCGAGTCTTGCGATTAGTCTATTCACAACTTTCAAAGAATGCTTATTTGTTGTTCCAAGGTCCATTGTTCCTTAAGAGGTGGTATGAAATTGTCCACGACTTTCTAATATTTTCATCTTATGAAGTATTATTTCCTCTTTGTTAAAATCACGAAATCATTTACCATTGGTATTCTCTATTTGTATAATTGCCTTCTCTGGTATTGTGGTGAGCGCCAAAGGTTCACATACCACGAGCACACAGCCACAACTCGTCCACAAGGACATTTGGTATTCAATGTTCTACATGTCGTCCTTATTTTGTGGGAAACACCGAGTCTTGCTGGGAAGTCAATCAATGTTCCTCTTGTTTTCTCCTCGACATTTTGTGTCGAGAAATCTCTCGCCATTGCTTGTGGCAGCACAGCTCTCTATCTCCTCACACCAGCGTGGCTCCATTGTCTCTCTCTCGCTCCATTCTTCCATTGTTAGCGTTTACCATGAGACGGTATGCTACTTACCGCCATCTTCTCTCTTGCCTCTTGCCATTTAGTTATCAGTAAAGCTAAAGTTATTATGTGTAGTTACTATTCATTTGTCAGGAAAGTAATTATGTATAATTTAAACCAATTAATGTATTGAAATCAATTTGGCCTGTTCTTCACAAGGTAATTATCCTAGACATAGAAACAGTGTGGACACAAGGAATATGAAAATGTCAAGAATCCAGAGGGCCGAACAACCCTTATGATAAGAGAGAGGTTCTTCTAAATGTCCACTGACAGCACAGCCGCTCCTTATTTTCAAAAAAATATAGGTAACTATATCCAGCGTGACCCAGATTAATATTATACAAGAGCCGTGATCACGACCTACCACCATACATGGTCTACAAGGCATATTACTACCATCCTCATCTTGAATAAACGTAATATGAAAGTGAATATTCTTTATTCTTACCCTTATGTTACATTTATGAATGTGAAGATAAATAATTCACGAGTCTATTTTGGTAGAAGTAATTATCAGGAGAACGCGCAAGCCAGTAAGATTACATAGCACCTGGAAAGGGATATTAGGAGATTTAGGATGAGAAGAGACAAATGGTGCCCAAGCACTTGGACGGTCGGGGATTGAACGTCGGCCTGCATGAAGCGAGACCGTCGCTGTACCGTCCAGTACGTGTTATTGGACATTGTTGAAGTCAGGCTTCACCAAACTTGCAAGATGAAAAACAAACTCTTAACAAAATGTAACAAACAAATTGTAAAACAAATATAATTAGGCTTACCAATTTAGTGCGTTTTGAGGGCGCGTTTAGTGGTGGTAATTCTGGTCCAATATGGCTGCCAGCAGGACACGGCCACACACATATTGGCAGTAGGGTGAGGAGCAGTTTTCTCTTTGGCCTTTAGCATCACTAGGGCTGAGAAGTCGGCCTCGCACAAGTGCTAGCAAGATCAACACACTTTAACTTTGGATATTGCTTGTATGCACTGACCCAGAATGATGAGTGAGGATGGCTTGTGCGCGAGTCTTAATGAATTATCATATGTGAGATTAAATTATGGGTGGGTGGTAGAGGTATTATTTTCAGCAGACATTTTCTCAAAGCTCAATGAACTTAACTTAAAACTGCAAGGGAGGGAAAATGGGGTGAGGGGAGGTAGGGAAGAGGCTGAGACACCTCTTCCCTCGCCGGTCACCCCTTCACCACCTGGCCTGACTCTCACTGTATCTGTTCATCTTTCTCAGTTCGTCAAAGAGAACGGAGAAATCATTTTACTTTAATGATTAAGCACCAACTCCACTCTTCCTACCTTATCTCGAGAACTGGGCATGAACTTGATACAACTGACAAAAAAGAACCACTTCACATTCTCTAAATTTAAAAGCAACTATACTCGTGTTTGTATGGAAGGCGCAGATATGTGTGGTGGGGTGTTCGTGGCGCTGTAGGCGCGTCTCCCAGGCATACCCACCTTCCCTCTCATGTTTTTCAACCATGCTAAAACTTCTATTATTGTTGTGAGTTAATAGTTATCAAGTATTTAATAATAATCTTATTAGGTTATATCTAATATAAAAAAATAAATCTTATTAAGTTAAATAAGTTTATTATATAGATTTATATTTCAAAACCTTGTTTTATTGTCACCAATATTTTTCTCACATACTCGTTATTGATTATTATATTTATTGAGAACCCGCGACCCAATCAGCAGGTCCTTGTGAGCTAGTCAAGGGTCGCCACCCGAACTCTGAACAACCTGGTCTACAAGACGGGAGTGAATAATAGTGAAGCTGTAGGTACCTCATACTGGTAGGTCTGTGGCTGCAGGTACCTCATACTGGTAGGTCTGTGGCTGCAGGTACCTCATACTGGTAGGTCTGTGGCTGCAGGTACCTCATACCGGTAGGTCTGTGGCTGCAGGTACCTCATACCGGTAGGTCTGTGGCTGCAGGTACCTCATACCGGTAGGTCTGTGGCTGCAGGTACCTCATACTGGTAGGTCTGTGGCTGCAGGTACCTCATACCGGTAGGTCTGTGGCTGCAGGTACCTCATACTGGTAGGTCTGTGGCTGCAGGTACCTCATACCGGTAGGTCTGTGGCTGCAGGTACCTCATACCGGTAGGTCTGTGGCTGCAGGTACCTCATACCGGTAGGTCTGTGGCTGCAGGTACCTCATACCGGTAGGTCTGTGGCTGCAGGTACCTCATACCGGTAGGTCTGTGGCTGCAGGTACCTCATACCGGTAGGTCTGTGGCTGCAGGTACCTCATACTGGTAGGTCTGTGGCTGCAGGTACCTCATACCGGTAGGTCTGTGGCTGCAGGTACCTCATACTGGTAGGTCTGTGGCTGCAGGTACCTCATACCGGTAGGTCTGTGGCTGCAGGTACCTCATACTGGTAGGTCTGTGGCTGCAGGTACCTCATACTGGTAGGTCTGTGGCTGCAGGTACCTCATACCGGTAGGTCTGTGGCTGCAGGTACCTCATACTGGTAGGTCTGTGGCTGCAGGTACCTCATACCGGTAGGTCTGTGGCTGCAGGTACCTCATACTGGTAGGTCTGTGGCTGCAGGTACCTCATACCGGTAGGTCTGTGGCTGCAGGTACCTCATACGGTAGGTCTGTGGCTGCAGGTACCTCATACCGGTAGGTCTGTGGCTGCAGGTACCTCATACTGGTAGGTCTGTGGCTGCAGGTACCTCATACCGGTAGGTCTGTGGCTGCAGGTACCTCATACCGGTAGGTCTGTGGCTGCAGGTACCTCATACGGTAGGTCTGGGCTGCAGGTACCTCATACTGGTAGGTCTGTGGCTGCAGGTACCTCATACTGGTAGGTCTGTGGCTGCAGGTACCTCATACCGGTAGGTCTGTGCTGCAGGTACCTCATACTGGTAGGTCTGTGGCTGCAGGTACCTCATACTGTAGGTCTGTGGCTGCAGGTACCTCTACTGGTAGGTCTGTGGCTGCAGGTACCTCATACCGGTAGGTCTGTGGCTGCAGGTACCTCATACTGGTAGGTCTGTGGCTGCAGGTACCTCATACTGGTAGGTCTGTGGCTGCAGGTACCTCATACCGGTAGGTCTGTGGCTGCAGGTACCTCATACTGGTAGGTCTGTGGCTGCAGGTACCTCATACCGGTAGGTCTGTGGCTGCAGGTACCTCATACTGGTAGGTCTGTGGCTGCAGGTACCTCATACCGGTAGGTCTGTGGCTGCAGGTACCTCATACTGGTAGGTCTGTGGCTGCAGGTACCTCATACTGGTAGGTCTGTGGCTGCAGGTACCTCATACCGGTAGGTCTGTGGCTGCAGGTACCTCATACTGGTAGGTCTGTGGCTGCAGGTACCTCATACCGGTAGGTCTGTGGCTGCAGGTACCTCATACCGGTAGGTCTGTGGCTGCAGGTACCTCATACTGGTAGGTCTGTGGCTGCAGGTACCTCATACCGGTAGGTCTGAAGTTGTCTACCTTTTTAACTGGGCTTCGCGGATGCCCAAGGTAACTACGGGTTCCGTGAGTGTGATACAGACTAATTATAATCACATGTAAATGTAAATTATCAACCACACTATGGGGGAAATAAACATTTCACAGTGCCCAAGTGAATGGAATATATATTTCCACGACACTGTGGTTGACATATGACGAGCGTGTGGAGCAGTAATTCCTGTGTACTTAGTAGCAGCCAAAGAAACTATACAATTTCAGTTGGGTAGCGAATTGTTGCCTCTATAATGTTTCCTACTGTGACTGTCTCACAGTGCAGTGGTAGAGCTTCTGCCTCACGCTCGTGGGGTCAGCGGTTCGAGTCTCCTAGTGACATAGTGAATTAAATATAGATTTTTATTTTTGATTTTTGTGCTTAACTTTTCTTGTTCAACCATTATCAAGAGTAAAGGCAGACATCTACTCTTTTCATTTGACAATGAATCTCTGTCTTTAGATAAAGTACGACCCGGAATTATTTCAAGGTCTCAAAGGTTGAAAAA
>WNGS01163731.1:744408-760557 GCA_020271785.1 Procambarus virginalis
TCACAAATATTATATAAATGTTTTCGAGGCTTTCAAATCCTGGAAAATTATTAAAATATTTAAAAGAGCGAAACGTTTTTAAAGTTTATACGTGTGATGTGAAAATATTTAGTGAAAGTCAACAGTTAGAGCCAACGGTGTCAGCCAACAGAGACCATGACAGCCAAGTGTCAGCCAACAGAGACCATGACAGCAAGTGTCAGCCAACAGTGACCCCTAACAGTCACAGTGCCCTGGGGGGGGGGGGTCACTGCATATTAACAGTGACAATAAAACAACAATAAGAAAGTGAGCGTCAATATAAAAGATGAGACAATGCCACTAAACAATAAACAGGTCAGGTAACTGATAAAGGAAATTACTAACATTCAAAATTTGTACTTTCTACATGGATATACGAATAAAATAAGAGAGATACTTTCGCTGCAGTTGAATAAATCTGAACAAGCGGTCGAGGCGGCAAGTTGAAGGTCTAATTGCTCCCAAAGACGAAGTTCAACAGGAAAATATAAGCCCAACAGATCATTGGAGTCGAGCAAAGCTCTGGACTCGTGGAGGGTTGCTAATGTGGTGCCGATTTTATAGAAGGAATCAAGGTAGATCACTCGCGTTGAACTATCAACTAATTAGAATAACGTCTATTGTAAGAATATTAACATTCAGCAGAATAATTTAGTTATACAAACTGTATCGTGCACTCAGTACGTGAGATGAATCAGGTGTGTCTCCACAACAACAGATTTACCTCAATAAATATTTGAATTTTGAATTTTTGAATGTTTTCACCTAGTTGTGTTTGCGGGGGTTGAGCTTTGCTCTTTCGGCCCGCCTCTCAACTGTCAATCAACTGTTTTGCTAACTACTTTTTTTTCCCCACACCACACACACACACACACCCCAGGAAGCAGCCCGTAACAGCTGACTAACTCCCAGGTACCTATTTACTGCTAGGTAACAGGGGCATTCAGGGTGAAAGAAACTTTGCCCATTTGTTTTGTTTCTGCCTCGTGCGGGAATCAAACCAGCGCCACAGAATTACAAGTCCTGCACGCTATCCACCAGGCTACGAGGCCCCTATGTGTGTGTGTGTGTGTGTGTGTGTGTGTGTGTGTGTGTGTGTGGTGTGTGTGGTGTGTGTGTGTGTGTGTGTGTAATTACCTATGTTTGTTACCTTAGCTTGAATCTGTGTCCTCTTGTTCGTGAAGTTGCTGGTTTCAGGAATTCGTCTCTGTCAATTTGGTCGATTCCTGTCAGTATTTTGTACGTGGTGATTATATCTCCTCTTTTTCTACCTTCTAGTTTTGTCATGTTTAACGCCTCTAGTCTCTCCTCTTAACTCTTGTTTTTCAGTTCCGGAAGCCATATTGTAGCATGTCTTGAACCTTTTCCAGTTTATTTGTGTGCTTCTTGAGATTAGGGCAACATACAACTGCTGCATATTCCAATTTTGGCCTCACAAAAGTCATGAAAAGTTTCTTTAGTATTTCACCGTCCATATAATTAAAAACAAGTCTGAAGTTAGAAAGCGACGCACACGCTCAATGTTCTTCGTGGTCCTCTGGCCTGAACAGTTACTATCCCAACCCCCCCCCCCCCAGTCTCGTTCTTTACTAGAGTTCTGTAATTTTATTCACATAATTTGTGAGTTGTGTGTGGTCTATTTTATCGGACTCCACATTCCATAACATGGCTAATTTGACTTGATATCAAGACTAATTTGAAAGGCATTACAATCGTATGCGTCTCCTATCTTCCCCAGTATCTTAGCATAATCGGCAAACATGTTCATATAATTCTGTATTCTTCTGGTAGATGGTTTATGTCGACGATGAACATTACTGGTGCAAGAACTGAACCCTGTGGTACTCCGCTTGTGACACTCCTCCAGTCAGATACATGTCTCTGATTACTGCCCTCGTCTGTCAATTTTTTCATCACGTCAGAAGTCTCCCTGTCACCCTCCAGCATGTTCCAGTTTTCCAGAACAGTTTGTGTGTGTGTGTGTGTGTGTGTGTGTGTGTGTGTGTGTGTGTGTGTGTGTGTGTGTGTGTGTGTGTGTGTGTGTGTGTGTGTGTGTGACTGGAAATCATTTCAATTGTTTTAAGTAAAACTATATAGCTTAATGTTGTTTGTTGTGAGCCGTTGCTCACTGTGGACACACACAGTGAGTCATTAGCGCAACTAAACTAACTCAAACAAAAATCTTTATTGCACAACTATTTATAAATAATCAGTTAATTTACACAAATTTCACTACATTATATGAAGCGTTTGACCGCGGGAGGGCTATTAAGCCCCACAACAGCATACTAACCAACCAGCAAGTATACATTAGTCCTATACATAGCACAGGACTAAAGTATACTCGGTGAATACACACCGAGAAACGGCATACAAGCCTCGGTATATATTCCTGTCGGACCGCCTTATCTGGAGTAACACTTGCACATTGTTGGGAGTCTGTGTCTAAGTGCCTTTGGCTTCTTAGTCAACTTGCAGCTAAACGGTCAAGTTAGGGGACTGAAAACTGCTCATGGACAAAATATGGTGCGAGGATAATGTATTTTCAGCCCGTTACCGTTGTGGCTGAAAAATAGAGCGGCAAATGTACTTTATTATATTCTTAAGAGAGAATCTTGACGATATGATGGAGAGAATTCTTGGTAAGCTCATACATTTTGCCACAAGAGTGTGATAATAAGGTTCTTGAAATATATTTTATAATATGTACAATGTGATGACTATTAAGACATATGTATTTGTAATGTAATAATATTACCTTTCTACTGCATGGATTTGAGAGTTACTTGAGAGACTTGAAGTAGATCAGGATAGAAATAGCTTAAGCTACTCTATCCCATAGCCCAACCACTTGGGCTGGACGGTAATAGCGACGGTCTCGCTTCACGCAGGTCGGCGGCCCCTTCCCAGTGCTCTATAGTCGGGATGACTTGCTACTTTCTCCTGATACTTCCCTTGCCTACTCTATCCTATAAGAATGTATTTTATTTTCTTAAACTAACTTGCTCAAAGCTACGTCTCGGCCTCCAGACATTACCACTTACTAAACTGTGTGACTAACTTGTGACGGGGGACAGGCAGCCAGATATATATATATATATATATATATATATATATATATATATATATATATATATATATATATATATATATATATATATATATACAACCGTCATGCACCATATCCCCCAAAAGGACAGTATCTCCCCGCCATTATCTTGACAGCTGGACAAATCTTCTCTCACACCCCCTGCCAGCTTAAGAGATAATCCCTAAAACAACCAATGTCAGCCCTAAGAGTCTCTCCTTAACTCTAGCTGTCTGCGCCAAGATTATCCCCACACACCCGCTGCCAGGCTGCTGACTCTCCCCACCCACACACCCGTCACCATCACTAGTCTCCACCCACACTCACACTACAAATGTGGTCCATCCCTGGGTGACCACTGGCCTCTCCTGGCCTGGGTGAGCCTCACCACTCATCCTGGTACACTGGTGAGGTTGGTGCCCGGGGAGCGCGGGAGGACCACCTCCCAGTGTTCAGTCATGGACATTGTTTAATCTTAACACATTATCATGAATTTAATTTGTTTGCAAACTGCTTTCATATAAAACGGACTTGACATGTGAGGACAGAAAATGTAGGAACGAGCTTCAGCTTCTGGACTCCCATTTATTCTACTGCCGACTGTCGAACGCAATAACATCCGAATCCTTTGTTTTGCATCACATGTGCTTTACATATTATGAATGGAGATAGCCGCTACTACTTCCCCTCCCAGTTCGTTCTATTCGCTTGCTAAAGATACCTCCTTAGGCCTATATTCTCCCAGATCTTCATTCGTATTTCTAAACTCTGACAATGGGTGAACCAAATATCTCCAAAAATCCCGCCCACATTGGCCCTTAAATCCTGCGACGAATTCACCAACGTTCTTAGAATGAGAGAACCTCGCGGGATCGTAGCTTCCCTAGATGTTGAACGTCTGCTCACGAACGTACTAGTGAAAAGGACCACCAACATAATACTGTATCAACAACAGCAGCAGCAGCAGCAGCGCCCGCCACTCACGGCACCTCCAGCACCCTTGTGGGACACGCTCACCACCACTGACGTTCCTTTTATGTGCCAAGTGTACAAGTTATATTTGCAGGTTGATGGGGGTGGCCATGAGTGCTCATGGGGTGGTCATGGGTGGCCATGGGGTGGTCATGGGGTGGCTTAGGGTGGCCATGGGTGGTCATGGGGTGGCCATGGGGTTCTCATTGTGGTTCTTGTTGGCCTGGCCTTTATATCGTATATTATGCTGTCAATTCGTCAGATGGATGGTCTGAGTCCCAGAATATACCATAGATATATCGACGACGTATTGCCAAGTGTTGACGACGAAGGCACACTGGAGAGACGGTGTAGCAAGCTTCAAGAAGTCTCAGACTTAAGATACACTGTCAAGTGATGGAAGCAGAATACCATTCTTTAAGTCCTCGTAGATGAAAATTCTGGCAGATTCGTCGCAGACGTGTACCGTAAACCAACTAATTCAGGTAAATATATGAACGGTAAGCGTGAATGCACAGGTATAAGAGAAATGTCGACATCCGTGCACATGTAGATCGTGCAATACTGTTTTAAGGATTATACATCGTTTTTTGGGGGGAAGTGTGGGTAAACGGCGGGATTTGGTAGAGAGGTCTGCCACCATTGTACGTACAATAATCGGCCCCCAGGCGTAGACATTGTAGTGAATACATTTCCCCAGGCCTATAAGAGGCGAGACGGGATATAATTACAGGAATTAAAATCTTGCCGTAAAAACACTGGGATTCGCCCCTTCACTTGTTATAACATCCCTCGTACTGGTTCCTTCATTATGAAGGATGAATGTCTGATATCGGCGCGTTATCTTTGGTGTAAGGCACATTCATCGCTCTCGCTTTCCTTCCCTCCCTCTTATTCCTCTGTCTATCCTGTCCATTTGTATGTCTACCCGTCTGTGAATCTGTTTAAGTGTAAGTTATAATTGTAATTAAAAATTTTAAAAGTTATAAATATAATTAAAAAGTCTGATATTGTGCAACACAAACAGGAATAAGTGCTCGACATAGCGCAACACAAACAGAAATAAGTGCTCGACATAGCGCAACACAAACAGAAATAAGTGCTCGACATAGCGCAACACAAACAAGAATAAGCGCTCGACATAGCGCAACACAAACATGTACAATGTTCATTATTGTGCAATATCAGCTTTCAGAACTAATATGAGTATAAATGGATCCCTAGACTGTCACTTGCTTAGCTAAACGAACTAATGGCCCATTATGTGCCCCTGTAACCCTCTCTACCACCGCCCACGGCATGGGTATGGGGTGCATAATAAAGAAAAATTGAATCCCTACCACCTCATCCGTTTGCGTAACCACTTGGGCTGGACGGTACAGAGACGATCTCACTTCATGCAGGTCGGGGTTCAATCCTCCGAATGTTGTCCCAACCAAAGTGGTTGGGCAACATTCCTTTCCACAGTTCCATCTCAGATCCTTATTCTGATCTCTTCCAAGTGCTACATAGTTGTGATGGCTGGGTGCTTGCTCCTGATAGTTCCTCTCCCTTCTCCCTCTCCCACTTCTGCCTGTCTAACCTGTCTGTATTTCTGCCCGTCTGTCTATCTTTACGTACGTGGAAGAGAAAGATGGTGACGCGTGCCCTGCGCCCAAAATCACAGTTATCCACAGCTGGGGGCTAACAGGCGAGAGTGACTCCGAGGTTAGGGGGAGGGGGGAAGGGAGGGGGTGGTTGGGGGAGGGGATGGAAGGGGTGGTTAAGGGAGGGGGTGGTTGGGGAGGGGGGAGTTTGTTACGCCACCACATCACATTTATGCCGGAGTAACAGTCTCTTTGTTACAAATATATAAGACCGTGGGAGATGTTACAGAAAACCTTCATGTTCTCAGAGAGTACATTATACAGCTTGGCCGAGTGTCTTGACCAAACACTGTGGGGCGCCCACAAGCAGATGGAAGGTAGCAGACCCGCGTTCCACTCACCAAAGTGCTATTGTCGATTCCCAGTCAACACAGTGCCTCTTTCTCTCCTCCGAAGACAGTGGTGATGGTGACGTCATGTTCAGAGCTCCACTCTTCGTCCCGTACTTGTGATGCTGTTGTTGGTTGTTCTTATATGGTATGCTAATCGACAAAATCAAACATAAAATGTTAGCATTCTTTATCTATCCTCTGTCGTCCCATTTTACCCTTCCTCTCTATAGACTGAATGGCGAACTGGAAGCGTCAACTCCTGTTGTCATGACACGCAACACCCCCCCTGCCCCATCTCTACTTGTGTTGTCATGACACGCAACACCCCCCCTGCCCCATCTCTACTTGTGTTCAAGTCATATTCAAAACAATACATGTAACAAATCATTTTGGGAAAAAATAACCGCCAATAGAAAAAAGGGGAAAAATAGGTGGCCACGATGCAAGGCGTCTCCCGCCGTTTACCTACACTTCCAAAAAAAAAAAAAAAAATACGTATAATCCTTAAAACAGTTTCATGTCGTAATCTGGGTTTACCAACCCATCCTCATCAAGAAGCGCCACATTCTCGTTCATCCAGCCGGCAAATCCCCATGTTTATGAATGAAAAACACTTTACACACGAATCTCAATTGTTAAGTATTTTTCGCTTCATTCACATCCCATGCTCGAACCTCGATTCTCTAAACGTTTCATCGGTAGCCATCTCAGAAACCTATTGAGATTCTGTGACAAATTCTCGTTCAAGCAGCAGATTACAGAACCAACTTTGAACGAAAATACACTAGACCTGATATTTACAAACAATGAACTAATCAGAGACATTTCAATCTCGGATACTAAATACTCAGACCATTGAAGTACAAACTAACATTAATAACGTTAGTAAGTCCAAGTGAAACAACAAGCGAGAAGGGTTATTCAATCAATTCAATTTCAACAATAAGAGGATCGACTGTGAAAAATATATTTGCTGCAAACATTCAATGGGAGACGGTCTTCAGCGACAAAACTCCCACACAGGGAATAGCTCAACTGACAGCTGAAGCTTACAAGGTTTGCTTGAAGCACGTTGCCTGTGAGGAGGGTCAGAAAGAGGACCACTTCAGGAAGAGAACGCAGACGACTGTACAGAAGGAAAAAAAATACGGAAATACTTAAGCAGACACGACTATCACAACAAAGGAAAATACATCTAAACAGGGAGATCGAAGAAATAGAGCAGCCGTTGAAGCGATCATACGAGTCTGAGGAAATGGAATTGAAACAGAAAGCTTTACAAGAGATAAAGAACAACATGGATTTAGTCCGGGAAGATCCTGTTTGTCACAATTATTCAACCACTATGACAAAATCACAGAAGCCTTAGAAGAAAAGCAAAATGCAGATGTTATATACCCAGACTTTGCAAACGCATTCGACAAATGTGACCATGAAGTGATAGCCCATAAAATGAGATTAACAGGAATAACAGGTAAAGTGGAGCTTTGGATTTTCTACTTTGTCAAACAGAATGCAGAGAGTGACGGTCTATCAAATTAGATCACGCCCAAGTGCAGTGATCTGCACTTGGGCGTGATCTAATTTGTACGTACCCCGGGGCACAGTCCTTGCACCACTGCTATTTCTCATTCTTATTTCGGATATGAAGAAAAATACTAATCACAGCTTCGTGTCATCCTTTGCAGATGAAACAAAAATCAGCATGAAAATTTCCTCTGTAGAAGACACTGAAAAACTGCAGGCAGATATTAATAAGGTCTTCGATTGGGCAACTAAAAATAACATGATGGTTAACGGTGTCAAGTTCCAGGTACTGAGGTATGGTGGAAACGAGGAACTTAAACGAAACACAGGTTGGTACAGGACACAATCAGACCTACTCATAGAAGGAAACCAACATGTAAAAGATCTGGGAATTATGATGTTTGACGACCAGACATTTAGCGAACATAACCAAGCAAATATAGCGGCGGCCAGGAAAATGATAGGATTAATTATGAGAACGTTCATATCCAGAGACCCCACAGCAATGCTAATACTTTAAATCACTGGTGCTGTCCCGTCTTGAGTATTGCTGGGTACACACTTCCTCTTTCAGAGCTGGAGAGATAGATCTCTAAATTAGAAGGATTACAGAAAATATATACGGCACGCATAGAAACGATAAAACATCTAAATTACTGGGACCGTCTCAAAGTTCTCAAAATACATTTTGAGAATGGTCCCAGTAATTCTAGTTCTATATTTGAGAACTAGAAAGGTATCAAATAATATATAGAGGATGCTGGAAGGCCAGGTCCCAAATTTGCACAGTAGAATAACATACTGGTACGAAAGATACGAAAGGAATTGCAGAATAAAACCAGTGAGGAGTAGAGGTGCCATAGGCACAGAGAACACTGTCTGAACATCAGAGGTCCACAGCTGTTCAACACCTTCCCAGCAAGCATTAGAAATATTGTCGGAACGAAGGTGGATGTACTCAAGAGGCACCTAGATAAGTTCTTGCAAGACGTTCTAGACCATCAAGGCTGTAGTGGATATGTGGACCAGCGGGCCGCTCCAAGCAACAGCTGTGGACCAAGTTATCACAAGTGGAGATGCATGAAGCCAGGCTCGGGAAGAACAATCCCAGAAACCCTCTCCAGGTCAGCTCCAGGTGGCACACTATATACTCGTAAGTCTGAACCTCGGGGACTATTTCTTGTTATTTGTCCCGTTTTAACAACACGAGACTGACGTGACACCCTGGAGACACCCATCTCCAGGGTGTCGCCTGGAGATGTCCCCCCCCCCCTCACCCAGTCATGCTGGGTCGACAGGAAAGGGTTTCCATGCTGGGCGTTCAGAAGAGGTCTCTTTCATCCAGGTCCATAAATCGTTAGTTCCTTCCTGAAGGATCTCGTTATTGAGGGATGTAGAGGACAGGCAGAACCATTCTTGATGTAGGAATTCGGTGCCTTGTTTCCCCGAGACGATCCTGTAGGTCAACTGACGAGATTCCTTGCAATGTTATTTCAGGCTCTCAGCGGTTCCAACTAATCTCCAAAAAAATCTAGGTCGGGTGGGTCCCCCCCCCCACACCAGACCCTCCCCTTGTCTTCCTGTCCCCTCCCCCCTCCAGCCCTTCACCTCGTCCCCTATCCCCCCTCCCCTCTCTTGCTCTTCCCTCCGTCCCCCCCCCCACTTCACCTCTCCAATCCTCCTTCCTACCCCCCACCATCCTCACCTCGTGATTAGCCCTTCTTCCCTTTCGAAAAAATATAGAGAAATAGAACTAAGTATGGCTTTAATAAATCCTTTTTCTGATGATGATGAGAAAGTCTTCGGACATCTGAACGAATACTTCACACTGGCCAGACCTGAATCTGTTACTACGGTGGGAGTTGTGAATAATGAATATTTATTAAATCATTTAACTTAGGCCTAACCCGACCAGCCTATGTCCTCCCGTACTCCAGACCTCACAAATTTGGGTAAGGCAAGTATGTAACCTTCAACTTTCAACATTCTCATTTGAACAGTACCGATGTTTGAAATGTATAATCCTCTGTCCTATGAACAAATGAGTATGAGCAGCATTCTCACTGCATATCATACTGATTACTCACATTAGGTAAAATCGAATAGAAATTTGGCAATAGAGAGGTATAATTCTTGTTGAAAGCTATTCACTTGAGACAGTTAAGCAAGTCCCAGATGGTCTGGGTACAAGTGACAGGATGAACAACCCAGCGGGGTTTCTTATTATTGGGTGGAGTGTTGTACAGCTGCTATGGCGGTGTGTGGTCACTCACAGGATGAGTGGCGCTGCCCAATACTGTCACTATGGCGGTGTGGTCACTCACAGGATGAGTGACGCTGCCCAATACTGTCACTATGGCGGTGTGTCCACTCACAGGATGAGTGGCGGCCCAATACTGTCACTATGGCGGTGTGTCCACTCACAGGATGAGAGGGCGCTGCCCAATACTGTCACTATGGCGGTGTGTCCACTCACAGGATGAGTGGCGCTGCCCAATACTGTCACTATGGCGGTGTGGTCACTCACAGGATGAGTGGCGCTGCCCAATACTGTCACTATGGCGGTGTGTCCACTCACAGGATGAGTGACGCTGCCCAATACTGTCACTATGGCGGTGTGTCCACTCACAGGATGAGTGACGCTGCCCAATACTGTCACTATGGCGGTGTGTCCCACTCAGGATAGTGACGCTGCCCAATACTGTCACTATGGCGGTGTGTCACTCACAGGATGAGTGACGCTGCCCAATACTGTCACTATGGCGGTGTGTCACTCACAGGATGAGTGGCGCTGCCCAATACTGTCACTATGGTGGTGTGTCCACTCACAGATGAGTGGCGCTGCCCAATACTGTCACTATGGCGGTGTGTCCACTCACAGGATGAGTGACGCTGCCCAATACTGTCATATGGCGGTGTGTCCACTCACAGGATGAGTGACGCTGCCCAATACTGTCACTATGGCGGTGTGTCCACTCACAGGATGAGTGAAGCTGCCAATACTGTCACTATGGCGGGTGTCCACTCACAGATGAGTGAAGGCCCAATACTGTCACTATGGGGTGTGTCCACTCACAGGATGAGTGAAGCTGCCCAATACTGTCACTATGGCGGTGTGTCCACTCACAGAATGAGTGACGCTGCCCAATACTGTCACTATGGCGGTGTGTCCACTCACAGAATGCGTGAAGCTGCCCAATACTGTCACTGGGCGGTGTGTCCACTCACAGGATGAGTGACGCTGCCCAATACTGTCACTATGGCGGTGTGTCCATCACAGGATGAGTGACGCTGCCCAATACTGTCAACTATGGCGGTGTGTCACTCACAGGATGAGTGAAGCTGCCCAATACTGTCACTATGGCGGTGTGTCCACTCACAGGATGAGTGGACGCTGCCCAATACTGTCACTATGGCGGTGTGTCCACTCACAAGATGAGTGACGCTGCCCATACTGTCACTATGGCGGTGTGTCCACTCACAGGATGAGTGACGCTGCCCATACTGTCACTATGGCGGTGTGGTCCACTCACAGGATGAGTGCGCTGCCCAATACTGTCACTATGGCGGTGTGTCCACTCACAGGATGAGGGCGCTGCCCAATACTGTCACTATGGCGGTGTGTCCACTCAAGGATGAGTGTGTGACGCTGCCCAATACTGTCACTATGGCGGTGTGTCCACTCACAGGATGAGTGACGCTGCCCAATACTGTCACTATGGCGGTGTGTCCACTCACAGGATGAGTGGCGGCCCAATACTGTCACTATGGCGGTGTGTCTGTGTACACTCACGGATGAGTGCGCTCCCAATACTGTCACTATGGCGGTGTGTCCACTCACAGGATGAGTGACGTGCCCAATACTGTCACTATGGCGGTGTGTCACTCACAGGATGAGTGACGCTGCCCAATACTGTCACTATGGCGGTGTGTCCACCACAGGATGAGTGGGCGCTGCCAATACTGTCACTATGGCGGTGTGTCCACTCACAGAATGAGTGGCGCTGACAATACTGTCACTATGGCGGTGTGGTCCACTCACAGGATGATGAGTGGCGGCCAATACTGTCACTATGGCGGTGTGTCCACTCACAGGATGAGTGACGCTGCCCAATACTGTCACTATGGCGGTGTGTCACTCACAGGATGAGTGACGCTGCCCAATACTGTCACTATGGCGGTGTGTCCACTCACAGGATGAGTGGCGCTGCCCAATACTGTCACTATGGCGGTGTGTCCACTCACAGGATGAGTGGCGCTGCCCAATACTGTCACTATGGCGGTGTGTCCACTCACAGGATGAGTGACGCTGCCCAATACTGTCACTATGGCGGTGTGTCCACTCACAGGATGAGTGGCGCTGCCCAATACTGTCACTATGGCGGTGTGTCCACTCACAGGATGAGTGGCGCTGCCCAATACTGTCACTATGGCGTGTGTCCACTCACAGGATGAGTGACGCTGCCAATACTGTCACTATGGCGGTGTGTCCACTCACAGGATGAGTGACGCTGCCCAATACTGTCACTATGGCGGTGTGTACACTCACAGGATGAGTGGCGCTGCCCAATACTGTCACTATGGCGTGTGTCCACTCACAGGATGAGTGGCGCTGCCCAATACTGTCACTATGGCGGTGTGTCACTCACAGGATGAGTGGCGCTGCCCAATACTGTCACTATGGCGGTGTGTCCACTCACAGGATGAGTGGCGCTGCCCAATACTGTCACTATGGCGGTGTGTCCACTCACAGGATGAGTGGCGCTGCCCAATACTGTCACTATGGCGGTGTGTCCACTCACAGGATGAGTGGCGCTGCCCAATACTGTCACTATGGCGGTGTGTCACTCACAGGATGAGTGGCGCTGCCCAATACTGTCACTATGGCGGTGTGTCACCCACAGATGAGTGGCGCTGCCCAATACTGTCACTATGGCGGTGTGTCCACTCACAGATGAGTGGCGCTTCACAATACTGTCACTATGGCGGTGTGTCCACTCACAGGATGAGTGACGCTGCCAATACTGTCACTATGGCGGTGTGTCCACTCACAGGATGAGTGGCGCTGCCCAATACTGTCACTATGGCAGTGTGTCCACTCACAGGATGAGTGGCGCTGCCCAATACTGTCACTATGGCGGTGTGTACACTCACAGGATGAGTGACGCTGCCAATACTGTCACTATGGCGGTGTGTCCACTCACAGGATGAGTGACGCTGCCCAATACTGTCACTATGGCGGTGTGTCCACTCACAGAATGAGTGGCGCTGCCAATACTGTCACTATGGCGGTGTGTACACTCACAGGATGAGGGCGCTGCCCAATACTGTCACTATGGCGGTGTGTCCACTCACAGGATGAGTGGCGCTGCCCAATACTGTCACTATGGCGGTGTGTCCACTCACAGATGAGTGACGCTGCCCAATACTGTCACTATGGCGGTGTGTCCACTCACAGGATGAGTGGCGCTGACAATACTGGTCACATATGGTGGTGTGTCCACTAACAGGATGAGTGGCGTGCCCAATACTGTCACTATGGNAGCTCTGACGTCTCGGTAGGTTTCAAGTGGGATGTAAGAACTGAATATTATATGAAATAGCACCAGTAGTTTTATTTGTTTTTTTATTTTATATAAACAAGAGTTCTTACATTCTTGTACAGCCACCAGCACGCGTAGCGTTTCGGGCGGGTCCTTGATCCTAATATTCCCTGGAATACGACCCGCCAAATCGTTTAACAACCAGGTACAGATTCACTGCTGGGTGAACAGAGGCTACATTAAAGGATTGGCGCCCAGTCAATCCTCCGCGGCCAGGATACGAGACCGGGCCAAACACTCGCGACAGGGCGTCCCACTGCGCCACGGGGACGCTAATACTTTGAAGTGTAGCATCGCAGGCGATGAGTCACAATAACGTGGCTAAAGTATGTTGACCAGACCACACACTAGAAGGTGAAGGGACGACGACGTTTCGGTCCGTCCTGGACCATTCTCAAGTCGATTCTCACAATCGACTTGAGAATGGTCCAGGACGGACAGAAACGTCGTCGTCCCTTCACCTTCTAGTGTGCGGTCTGGTCAACAAAGTGTAGCATCATTGTTGCAGCCTTTGTTGTGAAGACTCTCGCTGTCCACGTTACTGGTCGCTGCTGTCTGTGACAATATCAGACCGTGTTCTATCATGTACTTATATTAAGAGTTTCGTGTTCCACGACCGTAGTATTGGGAAATGATTACCGTTGACCGTCATATTATTTTCCGTTGGCCACTGGAAGACCGTGCATTCATCGAATTGTAATTTTTCAAGCATCTTCCCCCGAGGCTCTTTTAGTATATATTTTGGTCTCGTGTGCGAAGGATGACATGAACCTATGGTGTATATCAAGCCAAGACCGTACCTTGTGGAGCCACACCATACTTGGCTGTATTTTGCTTTATTTCCTGTCACTCTTTGTAATCTGTTTGATAGAAAATTTTAGAATTACCTTCCTACTTTACCTGTTATTCATTAGGCTTTCACTTTGCGGACCATTCCTCCATGCTCACATTTATCGAATGCCTTTGCAAAATCTGTGTAAACAAAATATATTTTTTTATTTTCTTTTTTTATTTCCATCGTAATTTTATCATAGTGATGAAGGAGTTGTGAAAGACAAGATCTTCCTGCTCTAAACCCGTGTTGACCTGGATTATATAATTCATTCTTTCCCCATGTAATAGCTGAGTAGGCTTCTTAGTAACCTCTCAAACACTATAGTGACGTGTGATGTCAGAACCAACGGTCTGTGGTTTTTGCCAGTGCTTTATAACCTCATTTATGAAGTGTGTAGCGATGTCTGCAGTGTGTAGAATCTATGAAGTCACTTGTCTCCAGGCTTTTCCTATATATTGTACTGAGAGCCCGTGCTAATGGTATTTTGTTAACAGCCAGCCAGGCAAAGACAGCTTGAGGCACCAACACAACCAGACAAGGGCAGCTTGAGACACGTACACAACCAGACAAGGGCAGCTTGAGACACGTACACAACCAGACAAGGGCAGCTTGAGGCACCAACACAACCAGACAAGGACAGCTTGAGACACGTACACAACCAGACAAGGACAGCTTGAGACACGTACACAACCAGACAAGGACAGCTTGAGACACCAACACAACCAGACAAGGACAGCTTGAGACACCAACACAACCAGACAAGGACAGCTTGAGACACCAACACAACCAGACAAGGACAGCTTGAGACACGTACACAACCAGACAAGGACAGCTTGAGACACCAACACAACCAGACAAGGGCAGCTTGAGACACCAACACAACCAGACAAGGGCAGCTTGAGACACCAACACAACCAGACAAGATAGCTTGAGACACGTACACAACCAGACAAGGACAGCTTGAGACACGTACACAACCAGACAAGGACAGCTTGCGACACCAACACAACCAGACAAGGACAGCTTGAGACACCAACACAACCAGACAAGGACAGCTTGAGGCACCAACACAACCAGACAAGGACAGCTTGAGACACGTACACAACCAGACAAGGACAGCTTGAGACACGTACACAACCAGACAAGGACAGCTTGAGACACGTACACAACCAGACAAGGGCAGCTTGAGACACCAACACAACCAGACAAGGGCAGCTTGAGACACGTACACAACCTGACAAGGACAGCTTGAGACACGTACACAACCAGACAAGGGCAGCTTGAAACACGTACACAACCAGACAAGGACAGCCTGAGACACCAACACAACCAGACAAGGGCAGCTTGAGACACGTACACAACCAGACAAGGACAGCCTGAGACACCAACACAACCAGACAAGGGCAGCTTGAGACACGTACACAACCAGACAAGGACAGCTTGAGACACGTACACAACCAGACAAGGACAGCCTGAGACACCAACACAACCAGACAAGGGCAGCTTGAGACACGTACACAACCAGACAAGGACAGCTTGAAACACACACACAAAACCAAAGGTGTTCTGACTCCCTTTATAAAAACATCCATTACTCTTTTCACCCACCTTTCCTCTCACAAAAAACTTCCTCTTCTCCCTCCACTGCTGCCTTTCCTGGCTGCCTCCCCACCTGCCTTTACCAGCTTCCTTCCACCCTGCCTTCTCCGCCGGCTGCCCATCTTTTACCTTCTCTAGCTTTGCCCGGTTGGTTCCCCCTGCCTTCATCTTGCCTACCCTTGCTCCCTTCTCCTGCCTTTACCGGCTGCCTTCCTCCTCAGGGGGGCCTGACAGCTGGGTGGACAGCGACTCGGATTCGTAGTCCTGAGGTTCCGGGTTTGATCCCGGTGGAGACAAATGGGCAAAATGTTTCTTTAACCCTGATGTCCCTGTTCACCTAGCAGTAAATAGGTACCTGGGAGTTAGACAGCTGCTACGGGCTGCTTCCTGGGAGGTGTGTAACAAAAGAAGGCCTGGTCGAGGACCGGGCCGCGGGGACGCTAAGCCCCGAAATCATCTCAAGATAACTTCAAGAACATCAAGATCCTCCTGCTTTCCGCCCGCCCCCCCCTGCATTCATCACTGC